>PVJI01000693.1:0-156427 GCA_004026765.1 Micronycteris hirsuta
TTTTTTTATGTTGTTGCCATACTCATTGAGTTCTTTGAGCATCCTGATCACCAGTGTTTTGAACCCTGCATCTGATAAGTTGGTTCTCTGTTTTGTTTAGTTCTTTTTCTGGGATTTTTCTTCTGATCTTTCATTTGGGCCATATTTCTTTATCTCCTCAATTTGGCAGCCTCCCTGTATTTGTTTCTGTATTAGGTAGAGCTGCTATTACTCCTTGTCTTAGTAGCATGGCCCGTTGTAGAAAAAGCACCTGTCTAGATGAATGTGGCTTCTTTAAGTCCTTGGTTGTTGCACTTACACACAACTTGATTTTCTGATAGTTCTGGATGTTATTTGTTTTGAGATATGGTTGTAATTCTTTCTGTGGTTGCACAGGGAGGCAAAGCATGTTTACCTACACTTCCATCTTGACTGGAAGGCTGTTGTTGTGAATTTTTTTAACCCTTCCAGTAGCGGGTATCTCAATGAGGTTTCAATTTGCTTTCCTGTGCCCAATGATGCTGAACAATAAGTTCTTTGTCAGATATATATGATGAGAATATTTTCTCCCAGTCTTTGAACTGATTTCACTTCTTAGTGTTGTCTGGAAGAACATAAGTTTTAAATTTTGATGAACTTCAATTAACAGCATTTTTTTCTTTTGTGATTTGGGCTTTATGTATCATTGCTAAGAAATTTTCATTTTACCCAAGTTGCAAAGCTATTTTATAATAAAGTTTTCTAGAAACTTTATAAATTTAGTCTTTATGTTTAAGTCTATGAGCACTCTTGAATTAATTTTGGTGTATAATATGGAGTAGGTATGTTCATTTTTTTCACATATGAATATCCAAATGTCTCTACACTTTTGTTTGAAAAAAATTTTCTTTCACCATGAAGCTATAATATTTTGATACTTCTATATCAAATCTTTTGACTTTATAGACATAGGTCTATTTGGGGGCTCATTATTCTGTGCCATTGATCTATTTGTCTATATTTTGACCAATACCACACTGTTTTTATTACTACACTTTGTTTAAAGTCTTGAAATCAAGTAATGTAAGCTCTAACTTTTGTTTAATAATTTTTCAGTTACAGTTGACATACAATTAGTATGTTAGTTTCAGGTGTACAACCCAGTTATTATACATTTATATAACTTAGGAAGTGATCACCTCAGTAAGTCTAGTACTTATCTGACACCATCCATTGTTATTACCATGTGATTGACTGCATTCTATATGCTATACTTTACTTCTCCATGACTATTCTGTAACTACCAATTTGTACTTCTTAATCTCTCCATCTATTTCTCTCACCCTCCCAATCCCCCTCACATCTGGAAACTGTCAGAATGTCCTTGTATCTATGAGTCTGTTTCTGTTCCGCTTGTTAGTTTATTTTGTTTTGTGGACTCCACATAAGTGAAATCATATGGCATCTGTCTTTCTCTGCCTGACTTATTTCACTCGGCACAATATCCTCTAAGTTTCCCCATGTTGTTGCAGATTAACCCCTCCAACTTTTAAGATTATTTAGGCAATTCTAGGTTCTTTAAATCTTCCCTGTACGTTTTAGAATCAGCTGATCAATTTCTCAAAAAGTCTTGCAGTTATTTTTATTAAAATTTCATTGAATATATAGACCAAACTGGGAAGAATTTAAATCTTTAAAATATTGAGTCCTTCCATGCAAGAACATTGAAATCTTTTTTATTTATTTAGGATTGCTTTGGTTGTTCCCAACATTATTTTGCAGTTCTCAGTGTAGACATTCTATACATTTTTCAACAAATGTGAACTATCTTTAGATGCTACTGCAAATACTGAAAAATCATTTTCCTTTTCATTGATAGAGAGAAATAATTGTTCTGTATACTGATTTTGGAGTCTCAACATGTTAAATACATTTACATTTAATAAGTATTTGGAGACTTTTTAGGATTTCCTGTACAGAACCATATTATCTGAAATACTTTTGTTTCCTTCAAATCTTAAGTCTTTTTTTATTCACTGCACTGACTGGAATGTCTATCAGGTAAAATGTTGAACAGTTGGGGGGTAAGTTTTAATGTTTCAGCACTGAGTAATAAGCTTTTCATAATTGCATTTTATCAGATGGGCGAAGTTTCCATCTATCTCTGGTTTACTGTGAAGCTTTATTATGAAAGTGCTAAATTTGCCAAATACTATTTCTGCATCTCTTGCAATAATTGTGTATTTTCCTACTCTAAACTGTTACAATATCATCTGAACAATGTTCATTTTTTAATAGTTAAAGAATTTTACCTTTATATCTAAACCCTACATGGTTGTAATGTATTAGAGTGTTAATAGAAATTACCTGATTTGATGTAATATTTTATTAATGTTTCCTGCATCTATAGGTATAAGAAATATTAGTTCATATTTTTGTAGTATTTTTATTTGGTTTGGTAATAGCATCATGCTGTCCTTATAAAGTGAACTGAGAATTACCTTTTTCTACTCTTTTCTGAAAGAGTTTGTATGAGTTTAATATTATTTCTTAATTTAATGTTTGCTAGAACTAACTGGTGAAGCCATCTGGGCCAGGAGTTTTCTTTATGGAAAGATTTTTATTCAAAGTTCAAACTCTTCACTTTTTAAAAAAAATTAATATTTTTTTTCCATTTCATTTAGCCTTCTTATATTCCTCTGCTCCCAGCAAAAAGTTCAAACTCTTTAACAATACAGGATCTATTGGCTTTTCATTTCTGTACAAATTCTCCCTAAAACTTGACAGTTAAAAGATCTGTCTACATAAAACGTCCACATCTGTAAAGAATTTTTATAAGACTTTATTTGAGCCAGACTGATGACAATGCCCAGAAGCAAGGTCACATGTGCTGGGAAGAGCGACGGTTGTGCAGTTTCTTTCATACATTTGGAATGTAGGAGGAAACTAAGGAAGATTACATGAAGGTCAGAGAAAGCAAGGCGGGGGCTGGATTACAGGATGGTTAACAAGATTATATGCTCTCTTTAGGCTGGTTGTGCGTTTGAGAGGTCTGAAAAAGAGGCATTTCGAAGGTGTGTTAACCTAGATGCATAAAAACAATGGACAGGACTTGCTTAAGGAAGAGATAACCTAGGAAGTTGAAGGCCTGCCGTGTGACTAGCAATATGCACGGCCTGCTCAATATGCATTTTTTAAAATTGGCTATGTAAGATAGAATGGAATATTACTTGGCCAGAAAAAAAAGAACAAAATCTTACCATTTGTGACAGCATGGATGGATCTAGAGGGTGTTATGCAAAGTCAAATATATAATTCAGAGAAAGACAAATTCCATATGATTTCACTTATATGTGGAATCTAAAGAACAACATAAACAAATGAACAAAACAGAAACAGACAGATAACAGAGAACAGCAGGGAGGGAGATTGGAGGACTGGGTTAAAAAGATGAGGAAATTGAGAAGTACAGAATGATAGTTACAAAACAGTAAAGGATGTAAAGTACAGCATAGGAAACACAGTCAACAATATTGTAATAACTGTGGGTGGAGCCAGGTGGGTACTAGAAATATGAGGGGGAACACTTCGTATAGCACGATTGTCTAACCATTGTGTCATACACCTGGAACTAATATAAAATAATATTAAATATACACTGTAATTGAAAAAAATTTCCTTCAACTAACATCCAAATTCATCACCAACTCCTGTCTATTCTGCTCTCAAAATACATCTCGAACTTGCCCATTGTTTTTCATCTTCACCATGCTTCTCCTTTAGACACTGACCCCCATGTTGCCTGAACTACTCTATCAGCCTCCTACTTGGTCTACCAATTTTAACTCTTGCCACCAAATGGTCCATTATCCACGCATCAGCCAGAATGACCGTTTTAGAACTAAAATCAAGTTATATCACCTTCCTGGTTAAAACTCTTCAATGATTTCCCATCACTTAAATAAAATGCAAACTCCTTTGCATGGTCCACAGGGCATTTTTGGTTGAATTCTTGGATCTCGTCTACCTGCTATTATATAACTCTTTCTGTCTCACTCCTTACACTCTAACCAAACTGGTCTCCATTTTGTTCCTCCAATAAGTCAAGCCCTTTCCGTAACTGGCCTTTGCAGTTATTGTTCTTTTTGTCTGCAATGCCACCTTGCCAAGAATGTTTTTCTGACTATGCTATTGAAAACTATGTCCTCCATTTACTTAACTTGCCACCCTAATTTTCTTTCATGGAATTTACAATAATAATTATTATTATATTATGTTATATATTCTATGTCATTGTATAATATATCATATACTATGTGGTTTTTTAAAATTATAAATTTGACTATTTTTAACCCTCATGAGAAAAGAGATCTTGCTTTATTATATTTCCCTACAGCATGGCACATAGTAAGGTCTTAATAAGTATTTGTCAAATAAATAAATATCTAAAAACTCTAAATATCTAAATTTTAAAAATGGCTGTGTAAAAATTAGAGAAATTTATTTTAGACAAATGAAAACAGATAGAAGTGGAGGGGGTACTATGACTTTTGTCTTCGAATAGGTTAAGAACCCACATATAAAAACAGAAAAAGAATTATTTTTAATTAAATGGTATAAGTTACAGGGAGGCATATTTGCTTCAATATAAGCACAATACTGTTTCAACAGTGTGAGCTATCTAAAGGTAAAATGGGGTGCCTTGTAAAGTTAAGAACCCCTTGTGACCGGAAGCATTCAAGCAGAGACTAGATGACAATCACCAAAGCACAGGAGATTCACTGCTACTTGGAAAGAAGGACAGTTCAAAATGACAACTATATTAGTTAACTTGAGTAGGTAACTAACTTGGAAACTCTGGACTTTTTATCTTTTTATTTCCTAGTATGAAAAATTAGTCCTTGCACAGCACACTTTTAAAATAATTCAAAAAACATCTGAAAAAAGATATTTGGGGAGAGTTCTACTTATAATTTTCTAGTGGCAAAAATAATCAGGTTCTGATTTTCTTGTGAGTCAGAAAAATCAGTAGTTGGTGCATTAAATATAAACAAGCTAACAGTACACACAGTTCCCTGTTGAATGATAGAACTATTCTGAATTACCCAGAAGAGAAATTTTCCTTGGATAAAATTTAAAACATTACATACCATACCAAGGAAGCTGAGAGTGATTTTTACAAAAATATGACCATGACAGAGTAAAAATAAACAAAAAACACTGATAAATTTCTAGACCATCAGATTTTAGCTAATGGAGTAAAACCTCGGGTCCTTGTGGAATAAATTTTACACATGAGTGTTTATTCCTTTAAACAATAAAAGTTTTGTTTTGATAGAAATCTTTTCACAACTGTAAAGGCCCATTTGTCAGTTTCCTGCCTTATTAAACAGAGACAAAAAAAATTTTTTTAAATACCTTAATGATCCATACAATTACCACTGTGTACTGCGCTACACCAGTACCCTCTGAGTCTGCTGAAGCATGGGAATATACATAGAGCCGTACATTAGCATCCCAGTGGTGTGTGTTTTGACGAGTAGTGTCTCCTTTCTAAACTTGTTCGGCCTTCCTTGCTATCAGGCTCCAGTCTGTCATTCTTCAATGCTGTTAAAAGTATATCTCTAGGAGCCTTTTCCTGATGTTAAGTTTTCTGCTTTTTATCTGCCACTATTTTGAAAAACAAATAACTTAAGCAGAATAAGAACACATAAGAAAGATGAGATCAAAACGGTGGACTGAGCACATGTGTGTGCATCTCTCTCTCCCAAATCCTTAGAAATGAAAGAAATAATATGCTGTGTTTGTGTACTACAAGGATGCGGGGCATTCTTTTTATAATGAATTTATCTGAAGTGTAAAATGCCTGGGAGAGAAAATACGGGAGCATCTTGGTTCCTGTGTCCTCCTAGCCATCAATACTGGTGCTGGGATTGAGAATGTACAATGAAGAGACAGTCAAAGTCCTGCGGCTATGAGAGGGTAAGTTCCTAAAAGAAAGAGCGACTTGCCTTCTATACCATCATCCTGGCCATTTGTCAAATTTGAGAAACTTAGATTTCAAAATGAGAAATGGACCCTTTTCAGTTTAACTTGAACAAAATTCATATTTTCTTCAAGTCAATATGTAAATGACTTATAAGGATGGCAAACTTTTATATTTATATGTAAATTTTATTAAACCCATATAACACACCTTAACAGTTTTAGAGCTAGAGACTCATGACTTACTTCAGTTTTGGAAAATTCCAAGTTATCATTGCTTCGAATGTTACCTCTCTGCCAGCCCCTCTAGTCTCTTCTTCTAGAACTCTTGTTAGGAGGACAATTAGAATCTTCACTTCTTTTGAAATCAGCTGACAGTCTTGGAGAGAAGTATTCTGAGTCATGAAAGGCAAGGACTTACATCCAAGAATACTCTATCCAGCAAAGCTATCATTTAGAATGGAAGGGCAGATAAAGTGCTTCTCAGATAAGGTCAAGTTCAAGAAGTTCATCATCACCCAGCCTTTATTATATGAAATGTTAAAGGGATTTATATAAGACATGGAGGGTTATCTACAGGGGAGTGGTAGGGGGAGAGAGGGGGAAAAGGTGCATAGAATAAGTAGCATAAATGGTAGGTAGAAAATAGGAGGAGGTTAAGAATAGTACAGGAAGTATAGAAGCCAAAGAACTTATGTGTATGACCTATGGACAAAAACTAAAGGGCAGGGAATGTGGGAGTGGGGGTGGAGGGGAAGAAAGGGGGGGAAATGGGACAACTGTAATAGCATAATCAATAAAATATATTTTTAAAAAATCTTCACTTCTATCCTCTGTATGTCTTAATTGTCTTTGCATATTTTTAATCTCTTTTGTCTCTCTACATTGTGTTTTAGGTGAATTCCTCGGACTATCTTCTCATTTCTTAATTCTTTTTTTTTTTTTTTTACTGAGCCAGTGTATGAATTATTTATTGCTGCCAAATAAAGCACTCCAAAATTTAGTGGTTTTAAGCAAGAACAATTTATTATTTCTTGTGATTTTGTGGGTTGGCTAAGCAGTTTTACTGCTAGTCTTGCCTGGACTTCTCCTGTAATTACATTCACCGGGCAGTCAGGTCTGGGCTTTACCAGGCTGCCAATGGCTGTGATGGCTGAACTTTCTCCATGTAAGCTCTCACCACGCGGGAGGTGAGACAGGCTTCCATCATGGTGGCTTTGGTGTTCCCAGCAGCATTGTAGAAGACCTGATACTCAAACGTTTTCAAAGCCTCTACTTGTCTCATTTTTTCTAATGATTCACTGGTTCAAACAAGTCACGTTGCCTAGCCCGGATTCAAGGAGTAGAATATAGACTCTACTTTTTGATAATAGGAGCCACAAAGAACATATAACCATTCTTTGCAATTTACCATATCTAGCTAGAAGTTATTCATCTTCTATATTTTCTATTGCAAGTATAGTTTTTAATATTCAATATTTCAAACTAATTCTTTTTCATATCCACATATTCTTTTTTATGCCTATTTTGTTTCATGAAATCTTGTTCTTTGTAATGCATATCATTTCTTCATTTTTTAAAGCAAACTTATCTGGCATATTTTGCCATGCAAATGACTTCATGTCAGGTGAATTTATGTTATGATTGTCGATTTTGTTGATGTCTTTTCTATCATTACTTTTTTCGTGAGGTTCTTTCAAGGGATATTGTTTTGACTTGTTTGTTGCTTTGGTTTATTCTCAGTCTCTCTCCTCCACCCATCTACATTAGTTAGCGTCTTGCTCTTTCAGACCCCAGGTCAAGAACTTAGTCTTATTATGTGTTCTGGGATTCCTACACTATTGTGGCCTATGGGTTAATAACGGATTGAGGCTGTGGGGCAGCAGGCAGCTTGACTTAGTTCCTTGTCACAATCTTCTTGCTTCCATAGCCTGCTACTTCCTGTGAGCCCCACACAGCAGGTAGGAGGAAGGCAAAAATATAGGGCCATAAAAAAGAAGAAAATTTTACCCTTTGCAACAGCATGAATGGACCTGGAGAACATTATACTAAGTGAAATAAGCCAGTCAGAGAAAGACAAGTACCATATGATTTCACTCATGTGTGGCATCTAATGCACAAAATGAACTAATAAGCAAAATAGAGACAGGTTCATAGGCAGAGAGCAGGCTGAAGCTCTGGGGTGGGGGTGGATTGAGCAAAAAGGAAAAAGGGCCTATGGACATGGACAACAGTATGGGGATTGCAGGGGATTGTAAGGGGGACAAATAACAATGAAAAAATACAATAAAAAATATCTGATAGATTATTTTTTAAAAAAAAGAAAAAATATAGGGCCTTTCTTTTGTCAGCTTCCTTTCATAGGAGTAACTAGAAGTTATGAGATAGGCCAGGTTCCTGACGTCCTGTGGAGAATTTTTCATCTTCATACCAGGAGGAGCCGTCCATCACCCACTTCTGCTTCTAGACCCATTTCCAGGCCTTCAGCTTGAGTCCCACTTAGTCGTTCACATTTCTGTCTGTTTACGAGCCACGAAGATATTTACGTGTTTTGGATTTTGTCTATGGCTTTTAAATTTTATTTGTTATGGCTATGGGTTTGACTAGATGGAGTATATTATCCATGAATTTACAGCTCAAGTCCCACAATAGTTTTAAGCAAAGCATTTTATAACTCAGAAGTACATGACAATAGGCCCATAGAAAATGCTCAATAGCACTAGTCATTAGAATAAAGATTGGTCATACCAAGCGTTGACAAGGAAGTAGAGCAACAGGAGCAATAGTGGGAATGAAAAAATATGCAAAATTATGCAAAATTATTCAAAAATTGTCACTATCTTAAAAAGTTAAAAACTTAAAAATGTTGACACAATGTCAAAAATGTTAGAGAGTTAGTGAGGAATAAGAGTGCTCATATATTGCTAGTAAGGCTAAAAAGTATGCAAAAATTGGCACTTTCTTCAAAAGTTAAACACATATCTACCATGTGACTCAGCCATTGCACTCTTAGGTATTTACTCAATTAATGTATTCATCCATGTAAACACTTGCACATGAATATTTATGACAGCTTTACTTGTAGCAATTAAAAACAAGAAACAGTCCTGGACAGGTAGGTCAGTTGGTTAGAGCATTGTCTCATTGTGCCAAGATTGCAGGTTCAATCCCCAGTCAGGGCACATACAAGAATCAACCAAGGAATGCATAAATAAGTAGAACAACAAATAGATGTTTTTCTCTCTCTCTCTAATCAATTCTAAAAAACTGAAAAACAATCCAAATTTTGTCAAGAGATCAATGGGTAAATAAATTATATTTTGGAAGGTAGGCCCCTTGTAGTACAGGCTTCTCCCACTAGGTGAGTGTTCTAGTGACCCATCTGTATCTGTGTACCAGCTGGAGTTTGCCCATTTCATGACGGGTGATTTACGAGCACACCTGTCAATACCTTGCTAAGTGTTCAGCAGTTTTTGACCAAAAATGGCATGACCCCCGTGCCTCAGCCTCCCTATTCAACCCATCTCACCTTGAGCAACTTTTTTTTGTTTCTCTGCATTAAAAAAAGTCCTCAGAATGAAACATTTTGCCAGTGTAGAAGAGGTGAAACCAAAAACTGCAGAAGCACTAAAAGGCATCAAAATCAATGAGTTCAAAAACTGTTTTGAGCAGAGGAAAAAAATCTTGATAAGTGTATTGCATCAAATAGAGAATATTCTGAAGGTGACTGAGGTTTAAACATGTAAGAACAAATATACCATTTCTATAAATAAATTCCATTTTTAGGGGGTCCCTCCTTGTACATATAAGGGAATGCTACTCAGCAATTAAAAAATAACTATTAACACAAACTACAGCATACATAAATTTCAAAATTATTAAGTTGAATGAAAGAGGACAGGCCAAAAAAATAAACATACTATATGCCTGCATTTATAAATCTTCTAGAAAATATAAACTAATTTATAGTAACAAGAAGATCCATAGTTGTCTGTGGATAGGGATGGGAAACAGGGAAAGGTGGGGGGAAGAAACTGTAGAGTCAAAAGGGAACTTTTGAGGGTGATGGATATGTTCAATATGGTAATGGTTTCATAACCCATGTATGTTCAAACTTAAACTGCACATTTTCTTTCTAATTTGTTATTGTTACTCCATTACTCTTATCCCAACTCTTCCCTCCTTTGCCCTCCTCCGCCCATCCCACCCACCCTGCCGCTCCCAAAGTCCATCCCCACCCCGTTGTCCATGTCCATGGGTCATTCATGCATGTTCTTGGACTAGTCAATACAACCAGTTTAGCGTATACCAATTATGCCTTAATAAAATTGTTTAAAAATTAATTTGGTATTATATACTTCTGAGCTGGTTTAGCTTGGGCATATTAGTTTTACTTAAAAGGCATTTATAATACTGACCAAAATATTAATGATAACTAACATTTATTAGGCATTTGGCCAAGCCAATATTATGCTAAGCATTTTATTTAGGCCATTTCACTTGACCCCTTTACACAAACTTATAAGTTACATGCTACTAATAACCCCATTATCTAGATAAAGAAACTGGAGCTACAAAAGACTAAGGAACTTGTTCAACAGGCTACAAATGTGACAAGGGGCAAAAATGGGATTTGATCACTGTGTTGCCGTTCTACCCGGGGCCTGGTGGGAAAGGACAATGGGCCTCACTCTCGCTCAGTTTGCTAGTCTCGTTCGTTCGTTAAAACTGTCCCTCCTGCCCACTCCCTTTCACCCCATTTTTATTGACTCCTAGAAAGGCCATTAATCAGCTCCCAAGATGGGAGTCAAGAGAGAGTACCACTTTTTGGTTATACTTCTTCACCAGGTACCATTAGTAAGAAAAAATTGTGACAAATTTTGAAATTGATGGGGTGTTCTCGCTACTTCATATATCTGGTGGTCACCTTTGCTTGTCTTTAACTGGGCTATTTTACAACTTTGTAGAGATAAAAATTAACTTGTAGAAAACAGATTGCAATGAAAATAGCTCCTGTCCATAGAAACGCAGATCGTGTCTGCTGGAACGCTATTGATTATTGCCCTGTGAACAGTGACATTTTGGGCCAGTGTTCCATCTATTTGTATATTCATTTCAGAATTCTCAATCTGAATGTAAGTTGTCTTTTGAACTGGTTATAACATCTACTGGTTCCCTTATTAATTAGCGAGTTAAATAAAAATTTCAATGTGATCGTTTTATATTTGTATGAGAGTCATGATAATATCCTTTAAAAAACTTATCTTTTAATACATATAGTATAATGTTTAAAACAATTTAAGTATGTTTTCTAACAAAACATCTCATGAGTTTCACAATCTGTCCCTGACCCTGTCCAACCATGAAATTCCCTTCTGTCTGTGTTTCCATGACTGTGAGAGTTTCTGTTCTAATACGGATGAGACCATGGTGAGCCCCTTCCATTGCATCTAACTAGGAAAAGTAGGATTTGGGAGAGAAAACTAAAAATTGGAGGTAAGATAAAGGTGGAGAAGTAAAAAGCACTGTCCCCCGTCCCACCCCACCCATAAAGGGATAGAAAGTTTACAGAGGAGATGAAGAGCCGTGACTGGTGTGGTGCAGTTGGTTGAGCACTGTCCCGCAAAGCTGAAGGTCACTGGTTTGCTTCCCGGTCAGGGCACGCCTAGGTTGCAGGTCGGGATGTTTCTCTCTCTCATGGATGTTCTTCTCCCTCTCTTTCTCCCTCCCGTCCCCTCTCTCTAAAAATAAATAAGTAAGATGAGGAACATAAGTACAGACTTTAGGACCTCCTTCCTATGGCATCTGTGAAATGAAGGAAGTCAAATACATGATCTTTGGCATGAAGTGATTGTAGAAAGAGCTGAGACCCTATAAACCTGAATATTTGCAAAGAGTGTAAGAAACACCTACTTTGTGATGAGTAGTGTATTAATTACAGATGACTCATGGTTTATTTCAGTTCAAATATTCGGGTTCTGCTCTGTGCCTTACTTAAGGCAGCAAAGAGGTGGGGCAGAGGAGATGAGATCTGACCAAGATGCAGGTTCCTGGAGCACAAGATTAAATAACATTGGCCACAGAAAATCAGAAAAGCATTAATCCATCCAGAACTAAACAGATCATCTGCCATAAAGAAAAATAAATTAATGAATATGTTTTTAACACTGAGAGGAAAATTCTGAAAGTTTTCTATAAGGAAAAGAAGTAAATGGACACTAAATATACAGTAGGTATCATCACCATTTCAAGTACGTATAATATCATTGATGCAGTTGTGAGATCAGAGCCGCTGAGGAACCACAAGAAAACAGTGAGCTAATAGCAAAGCAAGGGGTTTATTGAAAGCTGGGCTTCTTGGGAGCAAGAAGGGGGGGAAACAGTTGAGGTGAGGCCAGTTACCAGCTCAGACCAGTTCCCATTCGGGGTGGTTCTGTGCAGCGTTTTTAAAGAAAACAACAACAACAACAACAACAACAAAAAAACGCACTAAAGGGACTGAGATGACATTCAAAGTATTTAACAACCTTAAGACATAAAAAAGGCCCACGTGGAAGAATGCAGGACCCAGCTGCATCAAGGTTCTAGAGGTCCCTTGCTGCCCCTGACATTGACCTGGGTCCATGCCGAATCGTAGAAAGTACAATAGGCCTCAGGGAAGTAACCAAGCCCACTGGGTCAAGAGTATGGCACTTGCAAGGCTTGCAGCAGTGGCTATTTACAAATTGTATGGAAATATTTTAAATAAAGTGTTTTTCTCTCTCTCTCCCCCTCATCCTCTCCCTCCCTCCCTTCCTCTCTTTTTCTTTCTCCTTTTCTCTCAGTCAACCTTAACAGAAAAGGGTAAAGGATGTATAAGAGAATTAGTTACTGTAGGAGTTAGCATTGTACACAGCTACAAATAATAGAAAACACTACCATTATGGCTTAAACAGAATAGATTTTTCATGGTATGAAAAAATGGACTAGCTATGAGCAGTTTAGGGCTGGAACACAGTAAGGCGTACTGACATCATTAGGGACCCGGGCTCCTTCCATCATCCTAGCCATCCTCTCCATGCTTGTTGCCTCATGGCTGCAAGTCGTTTCTTGCACCCCCACACTTTGCCTCTAAGTTTCAGGAAAGAACAAGGTGGTATAGTGAAGGGATAGTACCTGTCTTAAGAGAGCTGAAACTTTGGATACATGCACAACAGACTGCAGCTTGACTTTGGCCAGAAGTGAATCACGTTCCCTACCCTGGATGCCAGCCAGCATCAGCAGGTCAGTACTTCTAGTGATGCTCTTGTTGACCAAAACGAGAATCTGTGAGTGAGAATTGGTTGGGTAAAAGGTAATGTATTCCATGCTCAACTAAGAACTCCATCAACAATTGGGTAGAATTGACTCCTCCAATAAATTCTTAACATTTACAAAAAAGTCTTAAAATAGCAAATTACAGTTCACTTTGCTAGGGGTTTTTAAATAATGTATTGTGTCATTCAGTAAATGTTGTTATATTTAAATTTCACATCTGCAAAGATGTATATAATCACAACCTCATGTTTGAGTGGAAACTGTTGTACTACGTATAAGCCATTTCCAACCATGTATAACTAATCCAATTTCTAAGCCAAATTTCTTCATCCACATGGAAAAAATGACTCCTCACTGATGCTCATATAAAAGTTTTTAGTGAATGTAAGATTAATTGTTGTAGCATTTGAAGGGAGAGAAAGGGCATAATTAAAAATTATAAAATTTGTTGAGGCAATCAAATGTAAGGGAATTTCAACTTAAAACCCATTTTAATTTCAGAGTTGCCTGTCACTTTGGGGTAGTTACATTTTGTTGTTCCTGGTTCTGCTTCCTTTCTAAGGCGATCTTCAGTTTTCTTTCTGTCTTTATTTTTGTTTGACTTATCATTTTTATTCTCCATTTCAGAACAGAATTTTTACGAGAGCAGTAAAAAGGTTTTCTCCAAATTGCCTAACATAATCTATCTCTTTTCTAGAAAATGGGATCCTCATCTGTCTTTGCAAAAAGGCTTTCCATAGTTTCTGGTGCAGCAAATGCAATGGAATAAGTTATGCTCCCAGTTTAAAAACATCTATGATAAAATAATATGTAAGTACATTGGAGAATAGCCCTGCATGGAACATTTGAGCATTGGCTTCTTTAATCTTGAATCCCAGGTATGGAAGAAAAATGCTCTCAGAATAGTTTCCTTTGGTAACTGTTAACATTGCTGAGTGTGGCAGCATGTACAGGAGAACCAGGCAGAGACCAGCAATTCAGGTAAGATGGTGATATCTCACCTATAGCAAATGTAGTGCGTTAATGCCACTATTAAAAACTAAATGGTTCCCTGAAAAATAAAAATGAAGGATAACAAGTCATTTTTGAGATAGCTGTTCTATATTTAAACTACACTTACATGCAATTCAAATTAACTCAGTGTAAATAGACCAAAATACTTAATACATTGGTTTAAGTCAATTTACTCCTAAAACTTACGTCACTAGTGACTGATATGTAGTGGTGACCTCCTTTTAGCCTTCCTTTCCTTATTGTCCAAATCATCTACATTAAACATGAGTATTTTAATAATAAAAAATATATAAGAAAAACATCTGTGAAGCTACAGTATTTGAACTGCAGACCAAATCAGATAGAACTTCCTGTCCCTCAGCAAGGTTTGTTAGGAGCCCCCTACAGCAACCTCAAATATCTGCCTACCATCCTTTCTTTCACTAAGTGGTAGATGTTTCTACTTAAGTGCCTCATCATTGAACTTACATTAAAAGTGCAAAAATGGGACTCAAAACCTAGCTGGCACTTGTCTCATTTCTGAGAGTGGTACCATCCTTCTCTCACATGCGAATACTTTGAGCTAACTTTCATTATTTCTTTGCCAATCACATCCAGTTAGCAAATCATGAACTGTCCTGAACCCGTTCTCTGTGCTTTATTTTCCATTCCCAAAGCTCCTACCCTAGCATCTTTTATTACCTCATTTATGTAACAAATACACATTGAGCACCTACTCTGCACAAGGCATTTATACTATAGCAATGATGTGAAGACAGATGCTCTTCCTGCCCTCATGGAATTTATAGTCTGGCAGGGCAGACAGACAGCAAATGACAAATTCTATAATTAATCAATAAAGCTAGAGTCAGAGTAATGCTTCACAGAAGGACTAAGATTGCAAGTGCAAGTAACTAGAGAGACAGATCTGGTTGGAGAGCTCAAGTGAAGATTTCTTGAGGAAGTGCCACTTGTCTTGATCTCTGAAGTGGTGGCATTAAGTAAGTGAAGCAGGGAGAGAGCAATCTAAGCATAAAGAACAATGTGTCAAAGACCCTGAGGAGGAAAGGACCTGGTGTGTTCAGAACACAGGCGCCCCCTTAGCTTGAAGCAGAGCCTGTTTGGATAGAAGACAAAGAAGGGAGGAGAATGATTTGCCCTGAGGCCTGCAGGATTTGTACAGATCCTGCAGCTCCTGGGGGTGATGGACTAGATTGTAGCCCTTAAACAGCCTAAAATTAGCCTTTCTGTCTCCAGGTTATAGCTCCTTCAATTATCATTGCCCACAGCTAGACAGTCTTTCCTAAAGATCTGCTGGAACACACCAGTTTCCTGACACAAAGAAAGCAGGGGCAAAAATCATCACTTAGTAGTTCACTATTGCCTACAGCTTCAAGTACACTCATTGGGCTTTGATATGAGTTAAATTGTGCCTCCCCTGCTCCCCTGCCCCTCAAAATCATATATTGATGTCTCTACCTCTAGTATCTCAGAATGTGACCTTATTTGGAAATGAGGCCATTGCATATGTAGTAGTTAAGAGGAGGTCATTCTGGAATAGGGTGGGCTGCTAAATCCATGTGACTGGTGTCCTTAGAAAAAAGGACACAGACTTATGCACACAGGGAGAACGCGCTGTGAAGAGTAGAGTCATGCTGCCACAAGCCGCGGAACTGCCAGAAGCTGCGAGGGATCCTAGAACAGACCCTTCCGCTAGCACCTTTGGTGGGAGTGTGGCTCTGCCAACACCTTGATCTCAGCCTTTGGGACTCCATGTGAGGCAATAAGTGTCTGCTGTTTAAGCCACTCAATTTGTAATTCTTTGTAACAGTGGCCCTAGGAAACTAATAAGGTTTTTTAACCTTAATTTTTCATTTGAGATAAATTCAACTCTTGTCCCCAGACACATAAGAATACTATCACCCTTCTTGTTTTCCTTATCTCCTGATTCAAATGGTCTCCACTTTTCTCTGCTTATCTACAGCAGTTCTTCTTTTAAAACCTATCCATGGGAGCCTTCTTCTCTTTTGAAGCCTTACATAATTCTTGTTAATATCATATTTATGCAACTCTTATCAGCCACATTAAATAATTTTGGGAAAAGGTAAAGCCAAATAAATGGAAAAAAGATGGTGTGGTGCCTAGTTGAGTTATTCTTACAAACAAAAACACCCAGAACCCTTGTAAGTGGAACAGATAGAACTGAGATTGCTCTGGATAAACCTAGGGTGAATGACCCAGAGGGAGCCCTGATCTGTCTATTCCATGTGCCATGGCTGACCCCCTCCAGGTACCTGTGAAATCCTATGGAACCTAGAGCTACATCTGAAACCGCTGATTTGGAGTCTCTCTTCTTTTCCAGGTATATAAGATACTTGTTTTATTTATTAGGAACCGACACAGAGACAAATCCTCCCTATACCCATGTTCTTCATTGGTGCTTAGCTGGGCATTAAGTGGGTCAGAGTCACTCAGATACTGTTTACTGAACCTCAGCGGCAATGGCTGAAACGAGATTGGGTTTGCCAGCTCGTTCCTTGTGTTATTTTCCCCGACAGCACAACTGATCCTCCAGTTGTCCGATAGCGATTCAGTAGAAGGAAAGAAGAGGCCCTCGGAGTGTTCTTAAATTACATTTTTATACGCCTGAGCCCCAGCCGATCTCAGGAATGCACTGCTGCAACGCGGGGCACCTGAGCGTCTGTGGAGAAATGCTCAGAACGCCGTTCTGCACTAGCAGTCTGTCATTTTTGCACCACAAGTTTCAGAGAAAGTTACAAAATTAATGTGGAATAGTCGTAAGTAGTTTATACTTTTCTATGTAGGACAGGGCTTTTTGCGAGGGATATTATGTATAGGAAATAGGCTATTAATCAAAACTGCGAAGCTGTGTTGTGACCCTCTTTCCTTTGGTCGTCATGGCTTTCCAGGGTTTAGACATCCTAGATTTTGTCACAACTTTAATAGGTAACTTAATGGATTCTTACAAAAACATTTCCTACTTAAAAAACTATAGTGGCTATACAATATGTGTATAAACTAAGCATATGTGTTTGGCTGAATAATGGCCCCCAAGTGTATACAATTTCTAATCCTTGGAACCTGTAAATGTTATTAATATGGCTTCAGAGATGTGACTAAAAGAGACTTCAGAGATGTGATTAAATTAAGCATCTTACAAGGGGAGGATTATCCTGGATCTCTGGGTGGGCACTAAAATGTAATCATCAATGTCCTTATAAGAGGTGGGTAGAGGGATATTTGACACAGAAGAAAGGCCAGGTGACCATCTCAGCAGAGAGAGAGAGAGAGAGATTGATTTGGAGATGCAATACTGTTGGCTTTGAAGAAGGAGAAAGAGGCCGTGAGCCAAGGCTGTGAGCCCAGGCCGTGAGCCCAGGCGTGTAGCTCTAGAAGCTGAGAAAGGCAAGGAGACAGATTGTCCCCTGTCCTAGGGCCTCTGTGGGGAGTGTGACCCTGTCAACACCTTGTATTCAGCCCAGTGAAACTGATTTCTAACCCCTGACTTCCAGAACTGCGAAAGAATAAATGCTTGTGGTTTTAAGATACCAGGTTTGTAGTAATTTTGTAGTAGGGTGCTGAGCTGGAGGTCCCCCAAAATAGAGAAAACCCCATAGCTATCATCACCTGGGGATGAGGGAAGTTGAGCAGGGCCATTGAGAGTTACTTTGCATATCTGAAGAACTTGGCCAGTGTTTTAGTAAAGTTAAAAGTTGTGCCAGGGAGATGGGCGTGACTCTAATCTGCGATGTGATTTAGCCTAGGGGTTTAGAGGCTGCTGTAGTCACAGGCCAAGCTTGCTGGGACCAACAATGGCAGCCAGGTAAGGCAGAAGAAATCAGACTATTGGTAGGTGAAACCCAGTGTGGGAGGAGTTGGAAATAGGGTTAAATAGGAAGATCCCCAACAGGATTTAAACCCAGGCATGGCAGCCATGCTGGGGCTTAACCATGTGGCTTGGGAACAGAGAGGGGGCTCACTTAACCACACAGTTTAGAAAGAAGCAGAAAAGCTGGATGTATCAGGCGTGTGGGGTTCTTGACCATATGGCTGGGGAATGAGAAGCCTCTTGACCAGGTAGCAGCAGTGAGGGGTTGTGGACACTCGGTTTGGAAGGCTACAAAAGGATTCCTGGGCCTGCCATGAGGATGCAGTTTGGGATTAAAAGCAGGAGCCTTGCGAGCCGAGCATGGATGACTGGAGGGAGCCAGGATACAGACAGGAATCTGCCCAGCTAAGCTACAGACTTCTGTTTCTTTTCCTGAAAGATTATACCTCTGACTGGCCTGGTTTGGCAAGGGGTGGGGGCAGGACTGTGTGTTTGTGAGTGTTTTTTTGTTTGTTTCTAAAGGGAGTGAGATTTAACAGCAGAATTCCACCATTGTTCTAAACCTGTATAACTTTTGAATAAATATTTCCTTTCCTTTTCATAAGACTCTGACATTGGGAATCATGGTTATTTTCGGTGGCGGGAAGTAGAACCCAGGGCAACAGAACTCAGAGGGGTTCTGTTTCAATTTGTTTTAGCAGCCATAGGAATCTAATACAAGATGTTCTGGATATATCGCAAGGGAAGATGGGAAAGGAATAAAAAAAAAATCACAGCACAAAGTAAGTATAAGATATCTAACTCCAAACCTCTGATAATTCTGAATTAAGAATTTACAGTCTAACTATTTCTCTTGGAGTTGTTTCGATCCCAATGCCCCTCTTTTTAGGGAGTTCTAAAATCAAAAAAATGCTACTAATACAGAGGTTCCAAATGCTGGGTCATAAAGTAGTGTTGTATGGGATATTTGTATTGGTCCTTAGATGAGTGAGGAAAATAATGTAATGAGTTTTTTCCCTAAATAAAATGTATTTAAACATTTGCTTTATACATTATCCTTTTGTAAAACTATGTTATAATATGCTGATATGTTATAATTTTAAGCAGTAACTTTCAAATAAAGCAGCAAAATTAAAAGCTGGCAATTGGCCCTAACATTTTCAACTTTTACTGCTCTATTAAATTCACGAGTCTAGTGATGATTTACCTAATGCACACAATCAATCATAAAATTTTTCTACCTTATCAACTATATTAGTTACTTTTTGCTGATATAGCAGATTCTCACAGACTTAGTTTACAACAAGAATGTATTATCTTGCTGTTCTGTAGGTTAGAAATCCGACCTAGCTCTCACTCTCATTGTGATGTTGGAACGGCTTTGGTCCTTTCTGGAGAGCCCAGAGCAGAAAGTTTCCTTGCCTTGCTTCCCCAGGCCTCCTGCATTCCGAGGTTTGCAGCTCTTTCCTCCATATTCAATGTCACCAACAGCAGCTTGAGTGCTTTTCACACCAAGTCATATTACTACAACTCCTTCCTTTTATCTCCTTTTCTGACTCTTTTTTCCTTCAGATTTTCACTTTTAATGATCCTTGTCAGCTATCTAAACAATCCAGGATAATCGTTTTAAGATCATCTTATAAACTGCCTTCATTCATCTGCAACTTTAATTTCCCTTTGCCATGTAAACTTACATGTTCAAAGGTTTAAGGAATTGGGACAAGGACATTTATTTTTTTGTTGGGGAGGGCGATTATTCTGCCTACCGCATTAATAAACTCAGACAAGCCCTGACTGGTGTGGCTCACTTGATTGGGTGCTGTCCTGCAAAGTGAAATGTTGCCAGTTCAACTCCTGGTCAGGGAACATGCCTGGGCTGTGGATGGTCTCTGGTCGGGGTGCATCTGAGAGGCAACCTATTGATGTATCTCTCTCATGTTAATGTTTCTCTCCCTCTCTTTCTCCCTCCCTTCCCCTCTCTCTAAAACAATAAATAAATGAATAAAAAATAGACTTAGACTAAACAACACCTGAGACAGAAGAATTAAGGTGGTTTAATTTTGATTATTTCCTTAAGAGGAATTAGGAACATAGAAATTCCTGGAAAGACCCACATTGTAAAAGTTTTTGAGGCATACTGTCAAGTTGCTTTCCAAAAACTATTACATCAAATTAAAGATTAGAGTCTAAGATGTATTATAATTTGATGTGCCATTAAGAAAGGAAATTCACTGACAATTAAACTATGACACTGTTTTTTAACACTTAGAATTTTTATTTTACAGTTATTTAAATAACTTTTTAAAACATACTTGGCCTTGTGGTTTTTATCATGCATCACAACAATGTAAAGAGCTATGGCCAAGTGTGTGATAGAGTCACAGGCAACACCAACTACCTCAGAAAGTGCTGCTTGGTTGAGGGTGATTTAAAATACTATCGATTGGATGGTACATTTGAATTTCAGAGATATTAAAATGTACACATCAGAATCAATGAAATGCAATGTATAGAGAATGGTAGACCCTCAGAACATGATGATTTAACATTCTTGATTCCCACTCTTCAGTAGTAACTGAGATGGTCTGTGACGGGGCGTGGTTTAAGCTTTGCTGAGGCACCCATTGCACATCTCCCATCTGTTCACGGAACGGGGCACCTCGGTTAGTGCGTGAGTGTGGTAGCTTCTGCACTGAACTCACACGGCCATGAGTGCACCTGTGCAGCTATTCACACTCTCCTTGCTGCTCTTTGCCTGAATTTAAGAATATATAAAGATTTCCTGTAGCCCGCTTGAATATCAAGTCTGTAGTGGGCTACTAGAGATAAAAAAAAAAAAAAGCAGCATATATTACAAAATGGAGAAAATAGGCTTTCAAAAAATCAGCTTGAATAATTTAAAAATAACTTTTTTAAAAAAGATTTTATTTATTTATTTTTAGAGAGCGAGGAAGGGAGTGAGAAGGAGAGGGAGAGAAACAGAAATGTGCAAGACATGTATTAATCAGTTGTCTTTTGCATGACCCCAACTAGGAACATGGCCTGAAATCTAATCATGTGACCCTAACTGGGAATCAAAACTGACAACCTTTCAGTTCATAGGCCGGCACTCAATCCACTGAGCCACACTGGTGAATTTCCTCACAAAACTAAAAATGGAAATGCCTTTTGATCCAGTGATTCCACTGCTGGGATTATACCCTAAGAATCCTAAAACACCAATTCAAAAGAACCTATGCACCCCAATGTTCATAGCAGCATCATTTACAACAGCCAAGTACTGAAAACCGCGTAAGTGCCCATCAGTAAATGAGTGGACCAAAAAACTGTGGTACATCTATGCAATGGAATACTACACAGGAGAAACAAAGAAGGAACTCTTACCCTTCCAGACAGCATGGATGGAACCAGAGAGTATTATGCTAAGTGAAATAAGCCAGGCAGTGAAAGACAAATACCATATGATCTCACCTATAAGTGGAACCTAATCAACAAAACAAATAAGCAAAATAGAACCAGAGACATGGAAATAAAGAACAAACTGACAGTAACCAGAGGGAAGTGGGGAGGGGGATGATGGAAGAAAGAAGGAGAAGGGTCAAGTCAAGAAATATGTATGAATGACCCATGGACATGGACAACAGGGTGGGGATTGACTAGGGGGGTAAGGGAAGGCGAGGCAGGGAAGAGTAATAGGGGAAAAATTGGGAAAACTAATTGAACAACAATAAAAAATTAATAATAAATAAATAACTTCCATTTATTCAGAGGTTACTATATGCCAGGCACTATGCTGAAGGCTTAGTCACCATTTCCATATTTAATGTCCCACAATTAACAACCTTGCACACAATATATAAATACGCTCCCTTTAAAGATGAAAAAGTGAATCCTGGGCTAGGTGAATATGTTCTAGGAAACATGGCTAGGAAGGGCATAACTAGGTTTTGAACCCTGGTTTGTTTTAATCTAATCACTATATATGCCATAGTACTTCTATATTAAACATATTAATTATATCTAAGCAAATAAATCTTTCTTACTAGATAATTCTTATAAGATACCTCAGGAAAGCATACTTTATGAAAACAAACTGCCAGGAGTAACAGCAGAAAATACAGATTCATCATTTCTCCCTAAACAGAGAATGGCTAAATGCCCTTCTCAAGGGCATCCCTGCTACCTCCAAATGCCGTTTAAAAGTTACCCATTTTGCATCATGACTATGCGATAGTGTATACACATATTACATAGTTTTAGAACAAATATTTTGTTAAGTATCTATTCCAAACTACTTTGAAGAAAAACAAAAAATAATTGTTATACATTGAAATATAGGGCCAACTTATGTCACTGATGTATTTCATACTTAAGTAGGTAAACACTTCTATATTGGGAGATTTTCCCTCTCAAATAATAGATGAGACTGGAGTTATGATTTTCAAAGAAATCAGAGAAAACTAGCAGAAATATCTCCTTCTAAATATCATTGGCCTACAACAATTTGAATAGTCACTGGCATTTACTCTTTAATTTAGTAAACAGACATTATTTTCTTATTGTTTCTCTTCATCTCTGACACTCAGCATCCTTACCACTAAGAAGCTCTTGACCTTGACTGTATATTGGACTCATCAGGGGAAGATTTAAAAAAACTACTAGTGTCTGGGTCACAATTGGGAGTGTGACCTGGATGTCTGGATTTTTAACAGTTTCTCAATCATCAGATGATTCAAATGTGCAGCTCAAGTTGAGAACCACTAATATGAAGGGTTAAATAATAGCAAACACATCTGTGAGTTTGAGAAATAAGGCGAATTCTAATGGCATAATAGTGATACTTTTGAAGTAGCTGCAGATTTCAATGTATCTGTTCTATCTATTCCAGTACCATAGATAATGGAGATGTGGTTATTTAATGTTACTAAATACTCTAGGCATTTCACAAATCAAGAAATATGACAAGATCATTATCTCAGCGTAACTCTCCTCCTAAAATTATCTTATTTGTTTCTGGAATTCTGTAACAAATTTGTGTTTGGATCATAGCGCCAGAAAATTCATAGCACTACTGTCGTCGGGGAGGAGAGTTGGAGTGTATAGTAATAAGGTTTAAAATTTATAACTTACCATCTTGGGCAGTAATCCTGGCCAAGTTTCTTAAAAGACATTTGACACACTAATAAAACTTCTGCCAAAATAATCTTTTGCAGAGCCAAAGTAACTTTAGGTATGATAAACTGGCCCCAGTGCATGAATTCATGAAACAAACAATTATAACAGGTTATCTGTACTTCTGATATTGCTGTTTTCTCTAAAAACACATGCAGAAGAAAGCAAGATTTTGTGTAGCAAGTGGTAGAGATGCAGTTTAGCTCCAAATAATAACAATTTTTATTCATATAAAACTTTATAATTTTTTTATCCTCACTCGAGGATATTGTTTATTGATTTGAGAGAGGGAGAGAGAAATACCAATGTGAGAAGGAAACACCTGTTGCCTCCCATATGCACCCCAATGAGGGACTGAACCCAAAACCTAGGTATGTACCCTGACTAAGAATCGACCCTACAACCCTTTGGTGTATAGGAAGATGCTCCAAGCAACTGAGCCACCCAATGAGGGCTATAATTTTTATTTTTTAATTTTTTAAAAATTTCATTTATTTATTTTTAGAGAGGCAGGGAAAGGAGTGAGGGGAAGGGGAGAGAGAGAGAGAGAAACATCGATAGGTTGCCTCTTGCAAGCTCCCAACCAAGGACCTGGCCGGGAACCCAGGCAGGTGCCCTGACTGGACATCTAACCAGTAACCTTTAGGTTTGAGGAACAACATCCAACCCACTGAGCCACACCAGTCAGGGCAGGGCTATAATTTTTTAAGCTTCATAATAAAATTCTTTATTTGATTTCTATGGTTATTTAAAGGCATCTCACTTGTTGGTAATGCTCTTTCTTAAATAAATATTTTTACAACTCAAGCAATGTAGTAAGAAGGTAACTTAAAAGGAAATTCATAATTGGTTGATGAGAAGCTATCATGATGCTGTCAAGAAGGATAAGGTAAGCCACAATGATGTTTATATTTGTCATTATTGCTGTTTCTAATTAGCATATTACCTCTGGTTCAGACTCTACATCGTTATACATCAATACTCCACTTTACATGGCTCCTTAGTGTTATGTCTTCTAAATAGACAATTGGCAACTGCAATAACAAACACTCCTTAAGAGGAAAATATGACCTCTTAAGAGGAAAGTGTCATCTACTGGGACTTGATGTCAGCCAATGAATATTCATTCAAATAAACATCTGTTACTTCCACAAGCCACTGCAGTAAATCAGTTTTAAGAAGCTATACAGAGATGAATATCACATCACCTTCCTCACCCCAAATCAATCTCTTCAAAATGGGATCTCTTTTGTTTGGGCTGGCCATCACGTATTCTAAAATACACTGTGGACACTTAACTTAGGCAATATAGAGCCCATGGGTGTGCTCCTGATGTCAGTCCCTGATATTGGTTTTACTTATTCCATATTTACAGCACCTAAATTGTGGTTTATCAACTTATGTGGTTGTAAATGCTGCAGTGTTGATCCTTATTTTCAGTCTTTAACAAATAAGCACTTGTTCTTGTAGCAGACTATTTGCCTTGTTTGATTAATTAGACCAAGTATACTCAGATTAATTGATTAATCCATACACTGTACCAGACAAGGCACAAACCGCCTCATGATGCTGAGAATTTACTCTAGACAACTCCTGTAAAGGACTCACTATTATTTTTATATAATCATATAGTTAAGTGCATAAATATAACTTACCAGTGTTTTAGTGTTCTTTTTAGAAACTCAGAAATTTCAGCAATCTATAAACTATTCCTTAGCTGACATTTGGCAAAAATGAACTCTTGCTCTTATTATAAAGTGAAAAGTCTAATCAATCTTAAAGTAGTCTTAAATGTAAATTTGGAGAAATTTTTACTATTTAAAAGAAAACATTGAATTTAAACATGAAATACTTTGTGTTTAAGATTTGGCCATCTCTTCTAATGTTGAAGTGATAGAGTACCAAGATTTATTTTCATAATCTCTTACTTTTTAAGGGTTAGTCCACTTTTGGAGACTTTTCATTTTGGAGACTTCTTGTATTAAGAGTCATTGACCTGCATGTACCACACTAATAAGGAACACATTTGAAATAACTTCAGTTTTTTCTTTTCATGAGAATACAGAGAGAGAGAGATGTATACATTTGATTTAATAAATACAATAGTTTAAAATGTAGGTCAACATTATAACAGGCTAAAAGGGGTAGTAAAGAAAAGGGACAAAGAAAGAGAAGAGCATAAAGAAGAAAGACTGGCAGAAGAAAAATTGCCAAAAAGGACCAGAAAACATTTCTGATTTTTACAGGAGCTTTCTTACATATCTCTTTCTAGTTGAACAGTCTCTGTCAATTTCACCATCCAGACTGTCCCCAAGCAACCCCCTTGGGATGCCTGAAGCCTCAGCACTGCCTCTTCCTCTTGGCTATTAACATCTCCAACCTGTCTCAGAGGTCCCAATTCTTTCCCTTCTGACTATGGGGCCAAATATGCTATTAGTTCCTTTTCCTTTCCATCCCACTACTTGGAATGCCACTTACTCATTTAGAAGTGGCCCAGCATAGTGGTCAAGAGCATGCGCCTTCTGGCCAGAGTCCATCGTTTACTAGTCATGTGACCTTGGGCAAGTTGCTTAATCTTTCTGTGCCTCAGCTTTGTATCTGTAACATTAATATGAAACAGTGCCTGCCTCATCTGGGGCTATTGAGAGTATTTAATGAGTCAGCATATGTAAAAGTAAGGGTTACAGAAGTGTTTGCTGTTACTGAGCAAACAGTTTTGAGCTCCTAGAGAGTGCGAGGCACTGGGGATACAGCTTTGAAGGCAGAAGTGAGTGAACAAAACTAATACCTGAAGTGTCCTAGCTGGAAGCTTGAACTTGGACCAGAGCCTGCTCCGTGTGTGTGTGTGTGTGTGTGTGTGTGTGTGTGTGTGTGTGTGTGTGTGTGTTTTGAAGGACAGACGATCTACATTAAAAAATACAGTTTTCTCATTTGTTGAATAGGTGCTCAATGTTTGTTTGTTGAGCAAGTACATAAATACTTCTTTTATATCTTCTGGCTTCTCCTGTAATGTAGTTGAAGGCACTAAAAGCAGAAGTCTAAGGGAATGCTTATTCCATGAAGGATAGGGAATGAGAATCTGCCCTTGGCTTTTAGGCAGGAAAGTCCTGTTCTTGGACCTTGAAGCCCTCCCGCTTCAACCATCCTGCTAGATTATAAACGTGTTAGGGCAGAGACGGTTTCCTCTCTTGTTTGGCACATAGCTTCCAGTACTGTGCTTTGTCTTTTCAAGGGTATTTGTCACATGATTAAATAAAGTTTCAGATATGTAAATAGTTGCATTTCCTAAGTTTGATTTTGTGAGTATAGGGGTCAGAGGGTGGGGGTGTTGTGTGTAGCAAAAATGGCCATAGGTCAGTTGTACACTTACAACTTCTTTTTACCTAGGGTTAAAAAAATTAAGTTTAAATTTAATCTGGCCAGGGAGTAAAAATCTAACCTGATTTAAACAACTTAATTAAAAATTTAAATAAATAAATAAATATTATACTTTTTTTTTCTTTACAAGATTTTAGACAACTTGAACTATTTAGTATACTTTTTCCACTTAAATTGGCAGCTGGTTTAGATGCATATATGGTCACAGAACCAACGTGACTAGTGATAGGGTGGCGTAGGGTGGAGGTGGAGTGAGTTGGCAGTTATGGTAGCCTTTATTTAAGAAAGACATTCAAATTTTTCAAAGCCAAATTGAATTTTAACAATCAATTTGTGTGGATAAAAATGGCCTTCAATCACTGTTTGCATAACTCCTCCCATTTAGCAATGTTGATGTTTAAAACACACTATCAGCCATGTTAGTTAATTCAGTTTGTTCAATAGCACTTACTTACACAATAGCATAAATCATAGAGATTCCAGAATTGGAAATGACCTCCAAATTTTTTCATTTTGCTGATGAGGAAACTGGTATCTAGAAGGCTAAAGCAATATAATCAGAACTAGAACCCAAGATGCCAGGTTCTGAGTCAATGGCCATGATTAAAAGAGAGCTACAGAAAGCTGGACCAAACGTGTAATTGTTATTTTTCCATCAGTCCTCTTAAATACATCTGTCAGTTAATCTGAAATTGAGGATGATTGATTTTAATCTTAATTGCTAGCTAGCATTTGGCTTTACAGAAAACATAACTTGTTCTCTGCTATGTAGACATTTTATAAAGCAAGTAGGATAAATTTTGATGCCCTACTGTTATTTCAGAAAAGAACATATGCCAACATTCATTCTCTGACCAGGGTTTATAAGTAGTTTGGTGAGAAAATGTAGTCATTGTTCTCCTGACATGTACTTCAGAGGTTGGGGTCACATACCAAACACCGTTAATTTATTTGTCCTTTAGCCTATTGCCCTTTAATTAACCTACTGTTCTTTAATTTCTCTAAATACTTTCAGACTCCTATATGCTTGGCTTGTGCTACTTTTCATGAAAATCAGATCCATAAATAATTAGGCAGTGTAAAAAAACATGTTTCTTGTAGTTATTCTATAACATTCGCTTTAATTGACTTTGAGTGTGAAAGTAACTTGGCCATCCATTTATTCATTCGCAAATTATTTTCTAAATATTTAATAAATATTTTATGCCAGGCATTGTATTAGGCACAAAAAACAGATATGGTCCCTGCCCTCATTTTAGTAACTACAGAAATATTTACTTAAAACTATGTTAAATATTATACAGTATGTAGTGTATTATGAGTGATTATAACAGGATTGTCAAACTTACATCAGTGTATCAGAAAAGATCTTTCTCATGCTGATTAACAAGGGTGAGAAAAGAAGACTGTGATACTCATGACAGACAAACTTTCTGATGACACCTCTACAGAAGCTGGTGACTTGGGAAACCGGACTCCATGCCCTGGTGGATATGACAGTGCAGTGGAATGGGACAGAATTTTGAAATTGTTTCCAGTTCAATCAAGAGCTATCTTTAAGCCTTTAGGGAAGTCATTTAGTGTCTCAGACTCAACTTCCTTGGTCAAAAATGTCTAGTATTTCAATATCCTTTTCTTTGTTTAAAAAAGATTTTATTAATTTATTTTAGAGAGAGGGGAAGGGAAGGAGAGAAACACCAATGTGTGGTTGCGTCTCGCATGCCCCTCCACTGGGGATCTGGCCTGCAACCCAGGCATGTGCCCTGACTGGGAATCGAACTGGTGACCCTTTGGTTCACAGGCTGGCAGTCAATCCACTGAGCCACACCAGCCAGGGCTCAATATCCTTTTCTTGGAACACAAGTATTGGTACTAAGCAGCCACTATTTTATGAGTTGGAGTTGGATATGCTACTTATACCCTCCATATGCACTGAGTGTACATTCTTATTGAACATTACTTATCATTTTTTAACCCACTTGGATCTCTGTGGTGTTTACAGAATCTGAGTTAACTATCCAGAAAAGTTAAAATCATATGCACTTTGACATTTTACCAGTCATACCTTTGAGAAGTTTTACAAATTATGATAAACCTCTGGAATTTTGCCCTGAAAAAAATTAAAGTATGACTCTCAAAAATTAATATTCCCATTTTAAAAATATTGTTTTATCCCTGCTGG
The DNA here is from genome assembly GCA_004026765.1 of Micronycteris hirsuta. Taxonomy (NCBI): domain Eukaryota; kingdom Metazoa; phylum Chordata; class Mammalia; order Chiroptera; family Phyllostomidae; genus Micronycteris; species Micronycteris hirsuta. The sequence continues at coordinate 28,815 of PVJI01000693.1, forward strand.
TGTGGTTCAGTTGGTTGGAGCATCATCCAATAAACTGAAAGGTTACAGGTTCAGTTCTTGACCAGGGCACATGCCTGGGTTGCAGATTAAGTTCCTGGTTGGGGTGTGTACAATAGGCAGCTGATCGACGTTTCTCTCTCATCTATGTTTCTCTCCCTCTCACTCCCTTCCTTCCCCTTTCTTTAAAATCAGGGAGCATGTTCTCAGGTGAAGATGAAAAAATACTGTTTTACTTCTTTAGTTATAAAGACATTCAACTAAAATTTAAACTTCGTCATGTAAAATTGGACTACTTTCTTTCTTGCCCCAAATTAAAGCATATTGTTTCTTATTGAATCTTTTCCAATTCAGCAACCACTTGTGTATTATAGAAAAGGTGGCCGGATTCACAAGTAAGCAGGCCCTTAACCCAAAATGATTGTTTGCATGTTTCTTCCAAATTTCTTTCATACACTTTCTATTCATATTGTACGTACAATTTTGTTTTCTGAAGCAGAAGTACACTTAACCTGATTTCACACGAGATAATCTAAAGTATCTCAGAAAACTTTAAGTAACATAATATTAAGTAAAAATATCAGCAACCAAGATGATGCACAACATCTTTCGTTAGTTTTATTAACTAAGGAAAACATCAGGTGACCTCATAGAAAAGGATTTAAACCCTGAGGTGAAACTGATGGTAAAAATGATAGTTATAATACTCACCATTTTATATTCATGTATATTCCATTGAGTGAATGGACCATAATTCACTAAAGAATAGCCTTTATATTGAACAGTTTGAGTGGTTTCCATTTTTATATAGTATAAATTACGGTGGGATAAACATTGTCAGGCATATGGTATTTTTTAATATTTTGGATTATTTCCTTAGGAAAGATTCCCAGAAGTAGAATTACTAGGTTAAAGGGTATGAACATTTTTATGACTCTCGAAACACATTGCCAAATTGCTTTCCAGAAAAAAGCTTACAGCAATTTATAATGCCTCCAGCAATATCCGCGCGTGCCCTTCTCATAATATTCTCACAGGTATTTGGCAATATACAGTTTTTAGATTTGCAAATTTTATGTACAAGAATGTAGTACCTCAATACCATATGATCTCACCTATAAGTGGAACCTAATCAACAAAACAAACAAGCGAGCAAAATAGAACCAGAGACACTGAAATAGAGAAAAATCTCACAGTGATCAGAGGGGAGGGGGATAACGGAGAAGGAAGGGGAAGGGTCAAGTCAAGGAACTTGTGTAAGGGACCCATGGACAAAGACAACGGCAGGGGAGGGGGGATTGAATGTGGGAGGTGGGGGGTGGGTAGGGCAGGGGAGAGTAATGGGAGAAAAATGGGACAACTATAATTGAACAACAATAAAAATAAAATCCTACACTGATGAAAAAAATAATGTAGTACATTTTAATATAGATTTGTTAGATTTTTAAAGGCAATAGATAGTTTAAAAATCTTAAATTTCTAACATGTCCTTTAACTGTCATGATTTGATATTTTTGTAAGTCTATACACAATTATATGCAATACCTTAATCCTTTTTCATAGTGCAAACTGTTTTGTCTATTTTGTTGTTTCAACTTGCTATATTTGATTTATGTGTTTCGGGGAGCATATTGAGGATTCTACCTGGTCTAATAGGTGTTTTTTTTTTTTTCTGTTTTTAGCATAGCATATCACAACTTCTCTCTGTCTACATTAAATACTCAGAATATTCTAGTTTTTCTAAGGAGTGATTGCTTTTTTAAACTTAAGTTTTGAATTCCTATGTAATTTATGTTGAGGTATGATATAAGGCATGGTTCTATGTGACCATTCTCCGTGTTTGTAACTAGTTACTTTAATGACATTAATAGAATAATCCTTTGTTTTTCTGTGCTTCAGGTAAAAAAAGAAAATTCTCACTTGTTATATATGAAATCATCTAATTCTTGATTACTTCTGTTTCAGCGATCTACCTGTCCTTAAGCCCAAGCTTGTTGTTTTATTTCATGTAATGTCCCCTCACATGGCTTTTTAAAAATGGTTTTGCTTACCTTTTCTTATATAACCTCAATATTTTTAAAAATTCTAAAACAGTCTGCTTGAATTTTTATCATTACTTTTAATTTATTAAATAACTTTTTTTTTTAGAAAGAAAGGGAGAGAAACATCAGTTTTTGTTGTTCCACTTTAAATAAATTGCAGTCATTGGAAGATTCTTGTATGTGCCCTGCCTGGCGAGTGAACCTGCAACCTTGGCGTATCAAGACCATGCTTTAAACAGCTGAACTACCCAGCCAGATGTTAAATAACTTCATTTAAAAACCGTTAAGCAGTATTTACTTTCACCAAATGTACACATTTGCATTTATTTATTCACATTTTTCTTCATTATAAAAGTAGTGTCTGCTTATTAAATAAATTAGAAAAGAACTGAATATAAATAGAAAGAATTAAAAAGCTTATTCATAGTTGCTCTAAAATATACCATATTTTTCAGACTATAAGACGCACTTTTTTCCCCTCAAATTTGGGAAGAAAGTGGGGGTGCATCTTATAGTCTGAATGTAGCTTACCTGAGTTCTGTTTACATTTACATTGGTGAAATATTGTTATTTATGTTCTTAAATATTTTACCACACTTTTTGCTTCCAAATTTTGTTTTCCTATTTTCCTCCTCTAAAACCTAGGTGTGTCTTATGGTCTGGTGTATCTTAGAGTCCAAAAAATATGGTAGGTATAGTTAAACTTTTAAAGTCTGTTTCATTCATACATTTTTATATTCCTAGCTGTAAAGATGTGGTGCATGTTCATTTGACAAATATTTGTTGAACACTTACTTTGTGTAACATACCTTGCGAAGCATTGAGTCAGGTTTTGACTTCACAAAATAGAAAAACCTTGTCCTCATTAACATTTTATCATAACTTATTTTTCTATTTTTGCTTATTCCTCATATGCGTTTTTTAAAGATTTTATTTATTTTAGACAGGGGAAGGGAGGGAGAAAGGGAGGAAGAGAAACATCAATGTGTGGTTGCCCCTTGCATGCTCCTCACCAAGGACCTGTTCCGCAGCCCAGGCATGTGCCCTGACTGGGAATCGAACCAGTGACCCTTTGATTTGCAGGCTGGCACTCAATCCACTGAGTCACACCAGGTAGGGCCTCATATGTATTTTTAATAACTGCAAATTTATTTGTATGGGTTAATCAATTTAATCATTTTCTTACAGTTGGACATTTTCATTTTTCAAATTCTCCCCACATTTAGAACGTTTCCTTAAGATACATTTTTCTGAAATGGAGAAATTTAGTTAAGAGGTATGAACACATCTAAGGCTCTTGACACAAGCTTCCAAATTACTTTTCAAAAGGCTTATATCAATTTTCACTGCCACTGGAAAAGGACAACGGGAATTTTTTTTTACCTATTTGCCAGCAATAATTAAAATCACTAAAACTTGTTTTTGTTGTGTTGATAGGTATCTCATTTTAATTTTCCTTTTTTATAACTAATAAGGTTGAGTGTTTTTTTTAACTAAGGTTAAATAAATGTATTTGTTTTAATATTTTGTATATGCTCTTTGCCTTATTAAGGTGCTTATATTTTCATTGAATGTGTATGAACTCTTCATGGAACAAAGATGTGAACCCTGATTGATATTAACTCTCCCTTATAGTTATCTCAAAGGAGAAAAGCAGGAAGTGATCACAGTTTTGTGCCCTGAAGTCCTTGAAGTCAAAAGAAGGCTTATGTACTATTCTGTTCCCAGTCCAGGGTCTGGCACGGAGCAGGTGTACCATATATGACACAGTGGAGGAACGCAGTCATGTCAAGCAGTGCACTGGACTCGGGGGGTCCAGGGACACTGAGACTAACAATGGCAAAGATGGTTTGTTAAATTAAGCCTGCGCCAAGAAATGACTTCCTAGTTAACCAATCCTGTTTTCATGGGTAGGAAGAGAAAATTTTATAGCCAGGGTACTAAAGGATACAAATAACTTGGTAGCTTCTGAAACAACCTGAAAAAAAAAAAGATAGGGGTGAAGTGAAGAGACATCCAGAAGAGTTATTGAGTGAAGGATACAAACAAAAGTGCTCTGAAATCAACAAAACAAATTAAGTGTTTATTCTACATCCCCTATGTGTGAGTTAGGTTGCTGGTCATGGTGGGTGATTAAAAAGATGTGTAGCCTCACTGTAACTTACATAACTATTCAATTCAGAAACTTTTGAGGTAACTCAAATGATGTAGTCCTGTGCAATTCTTGGTTATGCACACATGTACTTATGTACATATACACCAGTGAGACCCACTGAAGGCTCAGAAGAAAGCAGTTCCCGAAACAGGGACGTCTAAAGGATTCTGGGGCCTTCCTTGTCTCCCCTTATGACAGGTCCCTTTTGGTCACAACAACATTTGGGGGAAGAGAGGAGAGAAGGTAATTGAGGCACTCTCTGTTGCAATTGGATTTAGTATCTTTGCCCTTACCCTTAGCTTTGTGGTACTCTTCTGAGGGGTCATGTGGAAATTTTCAATTACATATTTCATGGAATAATCTGCATTAAGTAAAATTTGTACACCCTCAGGAGTGATTATAAAAACACGATCCCTAATTTCAAGGGTAGACATGGCAAAAACAAGAGATAGAGAAAATTATTACAAAACAGGGTGTGCTGTGAGGAAGAATATCAGAGAAACAATTCATAACTTACAAGTTGTTTCCAGTCAAGGTGGTATTGTCATGTTCTTTGAAACAAGCTGTGAGCTGGAAAGAATCACTTGAAAGACCCCTTTAGTCAGATGAATAAAGGTAGCTGGGCACCACGGCTCTCCCTAAACTTATGGAGCCATTTATTCTCTTTATGATGACTTCAACTATACGGTAAGTACAATTGAACACCTATTATGCCCCAGGTATGTTTTCAAGAGCATTATCTATATTATCACCTGTTGATCCCTCTGGCCCAGCTCATTGTTAGTTCTTTTGACCCACACCCCATGACCCCAAGCTGATTTATTAATTCCATTACTAATTATTAATTGATAATACTCCACTCATTCTGTTCACTTTTTTAATACAGCACTTCTCATTCTGCAGCCTACATTTCTGGCTGTCCCACTACCCATTGAGCTCAGTAAGAGCGGCACACACATCTCACTCCAATTTCCCGGCATTTGTTAGTTCCTAAGTATTTTGTTGGGTAAATGTTGGGTGGGACTCCATAATTTCAAACTCATTGAAGAATCATGGAACTTTTGAACAAGTGAGGATTTAGGACCTTTGCTACAATTTTGTTTTACGTGCATGAAGACTTGAGTTGGAACAGGTAATTCCTTGAGGTCACACAAATTTGGTAGAATGAGGTCAGAATCCAGTTCCATAGCTTTCCAGCTCCACAGTTTCTTTTCCGGAAGATGCTACCAAAACACAGCTAAGTATCTTCATTTCCCAGTCTCCTGGCCCCACCCAAATCCTATCAGCCCTTAGTCTTTGCGTCTTCAGACTATTTCTGTGATGTGAAATTTCCTAAAAGAATACACTTTATAAGTAGCCTTTCTTTCACAGTTCCTCATTCCAAAGTCCAAACTCAAAATTTCCGGGCTTTTGCTGTAGCACCAATGTAAAAGTTTGCAGTGGGGGACATTCGGTCTATATTTTCACTAACGAGCTCTTTCCACAAGATCACTTTGATTCAGCCAAATTAAATGCTTGTCGGCACACCATACTCTTTCTTCACCATTTCTTGAGATACACCGTTCATCCTCACTGGAGTATCCTTGTCCTTGTCAAACTGGTGAACTTAAACTAACGGCTCCTCTTCTGGACTATGACCTTCTAGTGCAGAATAGAGAGACCTGGCTTTAGTCACACAGTAATTGAATGAGTGATTTTGTGTGTCTAGCACCTAGCAGATAGCCCTCAAGAAAGTTCGCTGAATGACTTCATCTTTGGAAAATTACAGAAATGTAACTTACTCTTCAGAGTTGTGAGCAACCCTCTACCAAAAATTTTGTTTGGAGGAAAAATAAGTAAATATGTTGGCTCACTGTCTTACTGTCTTTTTTTCTTTAATCTGTTATGACTGCCATTCTCACTCCCTCTGTGAACTTCACATTCTCCCAGCACCTCTGCCCCTGGACACTTGTGGGAGAGGAATCCACAAATTCCTTTGGGGCTCCATCACTGGAACAAGTTCTCAGTAGTTGGAGAAGTCTGCGTTGCAAACAGGAAGTTTTTGTATTTTTGTCTAGTATGTGCCTGGGGCAAAAACTGCAGAGTCCACCTGGAGACTGCAAGACAGAATGATAGAGCGACACTAATCTTCACTATCCTCATCTGTGTGGACATTCTGACTGAGTCAGTCGGGGCTTCTCTTTCCAGAACTGTCAGCTAGCATGCACATCAGAATAGCCCCGCAGCAAATTCTCATGTTTGAAGCTCCTAACTCCTTCCCTTTACTTTAAACATTCTTGCACGGGACATTTAAAAAATTGTTTGGGAATTTTAAGTTTTCAAAGGATTGGAAGGATTGTCCTCTTTGGCAGGCTGAGGGCCAAAGAGAAACTGGCAGATCTCATAATCTAAAATCCCCTTTTTCCTTCCTCAATGCCCAAGACCCTATCTTGCCCCTTTAGCTCATATGAGGGGCAAAAGGCACCTTTCCTCAACCTGCGTGCCCGGCCTCCTCAAAGACATCTATTAGTCTCCAGTCTTGCAGGGCAGCTGGGGACTCCCAACCACGCGCCCAGGGCCCTGGTCCAGTGGTGGGGCTCTGGGGTCCACGCCAGCCCTGCGCAGGCAGAGGGGATATGGCCAGTCCTGAGGATGACCTCGGTCAGCCCGCCCCGAAGGCACGCGGGCCCCAGCCTGCGGGGCAGGTAGTCCAATGGGCAGCCTCGCTCTGGAGGCGGGCTCAGGCCGGAAGCCACCCCGCGGCACAGCAGCCCCGCGAGACGGCGCCCGCGCCCCCGCCCTCTCAGGCACTAGCTCCGCGGCCAAGGGCGGCAGGGGCCAGCCCGCCGGGTCCCCGCCGCGCTCTTTGTCCTGGCCGCGCGCGGGCGGACGCGTGCGCCCCCCGGGTGAAGGGAGGCGCGGAGAGAGCGCGCGGGAGCGCGCGGGAACAGCTCGTGCCCGCCGAGCGCCGGCGGCGCGCGCCCCTCCGCCAGGCAAGCAGCGAGCACGCGCACCGCCGCCGCGCCCGCCCCTCCCCCCCGCACTCGCCTCGGAACTTGCTGACTGCGCGGCCGGGAGGAGCCGAGCCGGGCGGCGGCGGCGGCGGCGGCGGGAGGCCACAGCGCGCGGGGGTCTCCCGCGTCCCTTCCGCCTCGTCGGGAGCTCGCGCCCTCGCCCAGCCGAGCTCCCTCTACCCCCCCATTTTTTTCCGAAGGCGCTGGGCGGCGCCACCCTCCGGCCGGAGCCCGGCACTGCACAACCCCCTCCGACTTTCAATGTTCCACACTCCCCGGCCAGAGCCTCCTCGGCTTCTTTTTTTCCCTCCCCCCCCTTTCCCCCCCCCCAGCTGCCTCCATTTCCTTAAGGAAGGGTTTTTTTCTCTCTCCCTCCCCCACACCGTAGCGGCGCGTGAGCGGGCCGGGCGGGCGGCCGAGGTAAGGCGGAGGGGCCGGGGGGCCGCGTGGGGGGCGGCCGGGGCGGCGGCGGTGGGGGAGGGGGTGGGGGCGGGCAGCTTTGTTCGCGCCGGGCGCCCGCGCCGCCGGTGTCCGCGAGCCACGGCGGGGCCGGCTGGGCTGCTCGCATCACTTGGCGCCCGGCGCGGCGAGCGCTGCCCGCGGCCCCCGCGCGGCCCTCCCCACAAAGGGCCGCGGAGCTGCGTGGCCGCCGCCGCCGGCCGTGGCTCGCCTCCGCGGGTGCGGAAATTTGTTGCACTTCTTGGGGCTTTGTTTGTTTATTTTTCCTCTGATTTTTTTTTTTCGTTATTTTGACAAAATGTCGGTCCGTGATGTAAAAATTGAGCGAGGAACCTTGATGGCATTGGGAGCTTTGCAGAAGGTGCAGTTTGGATTCTGCTTTTCCCAGGGTGGCAGCTCGGTCTTGGCCGGATGAATCTTTGCTGCTGGCCGTGGAAACGGCTAGAGCAGCTTGTTAGTTGATTTTTAAATTTCTAAGTGTTGTATTTAAAGGATTACGTGCACAGAGGAGGAATCGCCACCTTAAATAAGCATATGGGCGATTAACAGGGTATGTTTTCCTCTCGGAAGGGTAATTTGGTAGCTTTGACCAATGTCAGTGTGTAAATATTTAGACGTTATTAGTGACTTTTGAACATTTTTCAGCGAGATTTGTTATTTACAGTGTGTCATATGTTATTAATGCTCGTTGCCTAAGTTCCCTGGCAAATCTGTTTCATGCCTTCTGAGAAAGTAGACAATTGATAGATTGTCCAAGGGGTGGAAAAAAATGTGAGTGGGTTTTCTAACTTGAGTTCGGTAAATCCCTGAACGCTGGCGTTGTGAGACACACCACCTCTCCTGTAACCTTGCTGGACCATGTGATAAGTGTGAACACTCGTTTTCATTAAAATACGATTTTAGGTGACTATTAAGAGGACATTGTGCTATTGGCTTATTTCTTAGACTTAACATTTCCTTTCTTCTTCCCTTTTCTTAAAAGTTTTCCAAGTAATAACTTCATCAAGATGTCCAGTGATAGGCAAAGGTCCGATGATGAGAGCCCCAGCACCAGCAGTGGTAGTTCAGATGCAGACCAGCGAGACCCAGCCGCTCCAGAGCCTGAAGAACAAGAAGAAAGAAAACCTTCTGCCACCCAGCAGAAGAAAAACACCAAACTCTCTAGCAAAACCACTGCTAAGTTATCCACTAGTGCTAAAAGGTAATGTGTAAAAGAAGGATTAAGCACACTGTCAGGTTGTCTTCCAAATGATTGGACACTTTGGTAGCAGTAGTTCAAAAAAAATTTACTTCGTGGTCAGTTTTGTTTGTACTTGAATGAGTTGTCATTCTTCAGGTGGTATGTATATAAGCCATCTTGCTAAAATTATACTTTTAAGCAAACTTATTCTGTACTTTGGCAACTTCAGTAAGAGTGTCCTTGAATAAAGATTGGATTTATATTCTCACAAAATTGTTTAAGGAGTTGCACAAGGAAAATTTGGTGAACCCAAATGAGTTGGTACGTTGAGGATGTTCCTTTTAATGAGTCATACTCTTATTCATTGACATGGACACACTGATCAGCAGTGCCTCTTCATGAAACTTAATGATCAGAAACAGTCATGTTTGCGAGAATATTTGTAAATTCACTGCCTTGGCTATATTTGAAAGCAGATTTAAAAACTGTGATTCATATATGCTTTCAGTTTTTTAAACATGAATTTTAAGTCATGCATCCCAGATAATTACTTTTTGTAGTTAAATTATGGTTACGCCTCCAAATTCCTGTGAGGGCAAATACAGCTGATAAGTAGCCATTTACAATTTTAGGTGGCTCTTGGTGATTGAAAACTTTCATTTGTCCTCGTGCCTTTTCCCTCTTAAAGTTGTGAATATGCTTGACACTTTCATACTCAACAGCAAGACAAACGTATTTTGTTGGGTATATGTGAAAGATCATTTGTTTCCTGTTGATTTTTATTATCTGTGATGGTGAAAATAATGCGCTGTCAAGTGGGACTCCATCAGTGGGAGTAGTGGAATATCCATGAATTGTAGTAATTATACATCACATGTACCTACAGTATTAGTCAGTGTTGACATTTTGTTGATTATCATTGATCACAACCATAGGGAAAAGAAAATATAAAACTGGTCACATATTGCCATTTTTTAGTGATGCAGAAATACTCTTTATTTTTCTATGGGTTTTTAATCTTTTATTAATTCGTAAGGTTAGTAACGAGAATATTTTATTAAATAACAGCAGTCTTTGCAATAATTTACAATCTTTGTCAATTTGTTGTAATGTTATTGAGGAACATTTTTAAAATGTTAAGTTTTAAAAGCATTTTAAATTTGAATAAAATCAGTAACTGCTTCCCCTTCTTTAATCAGAGTTATATAATGTGTCTCCTTATCTTTTTTCTCCCCGAATTTATTAAATTTAAGTGTTGTACTTAAGATTAGGGAAAACAGATATGGTTGAATAATGCCCGAGTCCTTTGGAAGTTTTTCAGTGGTAAAGACATTTGTAAATTTTAAACTTCTTTTTTACAGATAAAATACCAAAACTATTACTGTATCAGAGCAGTAGCTTGTTAATTCTTACCTTGATAAAAGTGACTTGAAGTCATTGTCAAATATTCTAGTGCTTTCCCTCCTCCCTTTTTGTCTCATTTGCATATAAGCTTGAAAAGAGAATTTCTTTGGTAAAAAGTGTTTTAAAATAGATTTTACGTCCTTTACTGAGTGCTAGTGGAGGATTATTTCTCAAAACAGGTGTAAATGTCTTACTTATTTACAGTAGCAAGTGAGAAAAAAAGCTGCAAAGTTTCTGTTCAGGGATTTGGGTTATGCCTCTGAGAACAAAGAGGAAGCAGCCATGTTAGCATTACTGAAGGCAAAGCCAGCCTTGCATTTAACTGCATGGTGGTAGAGGGCAGTGTAATTCCCCGGTTATTCTGTAGACTATCTCAAATCCTTTTTGTCTGTTCTCATTTCACTAACAGAATTCAGAAGGAGCTAGCTGAAATAACCCTTGATCCTCCTCCTAACTGCAGGTAAAACAAATTTTGTTAATTTAGTTTCAAATTGTGGGAAAAATATCCAGATCAGTGTATTGTCCATGGATGTGTGTGCTGCTGGAGAGGCTACATTTGCTTCTTTTCAGCCTTGCAAATGGATTAAACAAACAGTATCTATGGTGAATTAAATAAATTTGGGAGGAACAAAATACTTTTTAGCGTGTGTTATACATTTTGGACTTGGGTTCTGATTTTGTGCTTTTTACTGAGATTAGTGTGAATGGTGCTGATTTTTGTTCTGTTGTAATATTTTTGTAGAGTGTGTTTATTCAGAAGTATATTGCAGAAACTTCTAAAATTTTTCTGAGTTTTAAAGTTACTGCTTATGTGCTGTCTGAACTGACCTTCCAAAGTTAGAAATCACTGAATGTTATGATTGTAAATGCAGTAAACAAGAGTATCGTCGTTTCTGTGTGATTTATTCAGTAACTTGCCTTAAGGACAAATTTTATGTGCTAGGCTAATGGTTTTAGTTATTTTCTAGAGAATGCATTCTTGGAATTATTTACATTTTAATCAAATGTCCTAATTACTTGGGAACATTCTTAGTAATTTAGGTACTTGAAATATGTGTATGAGAAGCAGTAAATGAATTGGAATTTGTGGAAAGACTTCATTTCAGTGGAACTCACGTAGAATAATTTAAGGTTGTTGATTAGCATAAGGTGCATTAAAATAACTGGTTGATAATTTTTTCTTTGGAACATGTTTTCAGTTCATCTTACTTAATGCTGTGTTTCTCAACAGTGACTTTATGGTTTCCAAAATTGATCAAACTTAGAAAAACAGTCTTGTAGATAACTTGCATAGAGATATGTGCTCAAGAATGAGAGTGACTGCTAGAAATAAGGCAGTGCTATGGTTTGGTATGAAAATGTTTTCTTGTCTTACCTGTATTTTTGCTACAAAGTCGTGTATACTTATGACGATGAGACAGATCTCTGAAGTGTATTTGAGATATGATAGGGTATAATCCTATTACTTCCTACTGTGTGCGTTAACTGGATCCTCAGATAAGGTGATCTAATTCTGATTTATCTAGTGAATTAACAGTTTTGCTCATATTTATAATCAGCAATTTCAGTTCCACAAGGAAACAGGAATGTAAACTAATCCTGAACAGATAGCAGAGTGTCATATCTGAAAGTATTACTTAACAAGCTGTGCCGTCCAGTGATGTAGTCACTAGTCACTTGGGGCTATTACCTACTTCAGCTTAGTCCAAAATGAGATGTTCTAAATGTGAAATACACATTACATTTTGAGAAATTAGTATGAAGAAAAGAATGTAGAATAATCTTACTGATGTGCATTTTTTATTACATGTTGAAATGAAAATATTTTAGATATATTGGGTATATAAAATATGGTTTAAAATAAATTTCACTTTTATCTTTTACCATTTTCATGTGGTTATTAGAAAATTTAAAATTACATATATGGCTTGTGATTATATTGAACAGCACTGCTCTAGATAATGAATCAAAGTTTTTTTAGGCTTCTAAATATTATGTCAAATAGGTAGCCATTTAGGAAGGGGTCAAGTTAAATTTGCTCTCTGAAGAATCGCTTCATTTGCACAGTGTATTTTGATATTTTCTATTACAAAAGGTATAAGGAACTATCAGTTCAAAACTCTTAAGTGTTTTAAAATTTCATATAAGGTCAAACATTATTAAAGGTTTCTGTTGATTTTTTGCAAATGGCCCAAACTGTTGTATATACATAAATCTGGAGAGTCCAGGAGATGTGTTGAATGCCTTTAGAGTGATAGCGTAGCCTGCAGTTACTGAAGAAATACGCTGTTCCGTTAGCACGGGAATGATTGCACAAGGTCACTGAGGATTACTTTAGAGGAAGGAGACTCTTTCTAGGAGATAGAAAGTTAGCTCGTCTTTATTTTTCTCTTTGTATGCCAGATTTAATTTCAGTCTGTGAAATAACGCTTCAAATTTAATGATTAGGCTAGTGAAATGGCAAACCTCTGGCTTGCTTGTGAACAGTAACATGGAGTATATCATCTTTGCTTTCCCTTGTCACAACGTAAGTTTAATGTCAACTATTGTAGTTGACATCTTACAGTTCTTAAATTCTCTAATTTATGCATTTATTTGTAACTGAGTGATTAAAGAAAAAACAGAAAATAAGAATCTTAGTAGGGAACTGGGGGAAAGTTATTTCTTCATTAGTTTGGGTACAGTCGTCTTCCATATACCTGACATGTAAAATATCCATATACTTTTGTGTGTTTTATTATAAGTGTCTTCAGTTTCTTTTGGGTGGAATACCTAGTCCTTGTCCTTGATCAGGAATTTGGAGTATTGAGTGTTTAGGGGAGGCATTTTAGGATTTTTGACAGCAAAGTCCAAGTTTGTATTGTATCTGTACTCATGTCAGGTATGTGACAGATTCTGGTGTTCTCGTAATTCACAAGTGCATCAGTGAGAATATTAACTTTATGGTGATTATATAGTTCAAATTTCTTATGTTATTAAAAATGGGATTCTATATTAGTCAATTTTAGAATATATGGATTCATATTGCTTGAAACTGATGAAACCTATTTCTTTTGACTTTCATGTGTAGTTAATTAATCAGAATTCCATTAAAGTTTTGAATATGATTTTTACAAGCTTGTCAAAGTACGTGACAGGTTTAATTGTTCCTCAGGGAAGAAATGAAAGTATATCTGTGTACATTTAGGAAAAAATTGAATGAAATACAAGGAAAGTCTGTAAAACCAAAATTATTCAGACTAGATTAAGATTTCTTTTAAATTCCTTTCTATGTCTAATTAATGAAATAATCTTTAGTTATTATATAGCCCTGTTTAATACTGTGTTCACCCAGGGTGATCCTAGAATAGACTTAATTGTTGAATTATGTGTGTGGCCTTGAGCTTCTTTGAGTATATTTTGATAGTATTGATATTTCTTTTGCTGATAGTATAAAAGTTTGATAAAATGTTATTTCTTATATGGCATTTTCAGTTTTTAGGTATTGGAGTGCCTTAGGCCAAAGCATCCTCAATATAGGCATGATATTTTGTGGCTTCAATTTATACTCTCTTACATACTATAATCTAGATTAGGGTATAACTAGTCGATGAGAATGAAGAGAAATTGTATTATGAGCATTTTCTTACCTGTTTTGGGGGAAAGTTAATGACTAGAATTGTTGAATGAAGTGCTGTTCAGACATTTATGTGCTATCTGTTTCCCAAAGTGTGCTCTTGTCCTCTCAGTTACCATTCATAGAAGCAACACAAATAGAGAAAGATGCTGGGTTTTTAACTCAACCTCTAATTCTTTCCATACATGAGAAAGTACAAATATACACTCTTTAAGATATTTTTTAATATATTCAGATTAAATCTGTGTTAAAGGAGATATTCAGGGACATTTGTAAATTGTTTTTGGACGTGGGAAAGTTTTATTGGAAGTTAAAGTATTAATGTATTTACAGTGCAAAACCTGAAAGCAGGTACTGTAATACTTGCAAATTTTGCTAACTTCTTGTTTTTAAAAATAATTAATAAAAGGAGCAATTAAGTTCAAAACCAGAAGTTTACAACCCTTGATTTAGTCATAAGCTTCTGTCTGTGGATGAACTTTACCTCCTTTTGAGGATTATTACCACTTTTCAACATTTATTCTAGAGTGGACTAGAACTCTGTTGATGAAAGAGTAATCTTTACACCAGCAGCATCTGCACCATAGGTGAGACTGTTAGAAATGCAGACTTTCGCCTGCCCCCACTGCAGATGTACTGAATCCGAATTCGAATTTCAACAAGATTCCCAGGTGATTGTATGTACATTAAGTTTTGAAAAGCACTGGTGCTGGAGCTGGACTGTCTGGGTTCATAGCCCTGTCTGGCACTTACTAGCTACGTTACCTTAGATAAGTTATGGAATAGTTTGGTCTTTCAGTTTCCTGGGCTATAAAATGGAGATTATAATGATACCCTTTTTATAGGTTCATTGCGAGGATCAGATGAGTTAATATGTTTTAGTTTTATAACAGTGTAAGTCGGGTCAAAAAAGTGGCCACAGTGTGATTAAAAGTAGGAGACAGTTTTGCAGCTTGTCTCCTCTCTTGCTTGCATTTCCTCCAGTGCATTCCTCCTACCTTAGGGATAATTTCATTTTAATTGGTTCAGCACTTACTTACTGAGAACATATCAAGCAGTTGTATATTTGATGTTAGTAAAAGCAGTTGCTTGGAACTTGAGTAAAAAAGAAAATGTAAGAATGTTGGGCAAAGATGAACAAACAGTATATACCCCCTTTAAAGGAATATGCCTAAGGTTAATGATACTTACTTAGCTCAGTAGAGAATGCTTTGACTGTCCAGGAAATTATAATGGAAAATTTTCAAATAAGGTTGATGGTTGTTTGTCTTTTAAATATTTCATTCTGCAAGAATTTGAAGTTTTACTAAGAATGAGATTATATATTTAAGAATGAGATTATATATATAAGAATGAGATCAGTATTTATAAAATGTAGATTCTGAATTGATTTAGCTCACTAGTTACCTAAGCATAGTATCCTTTCCTGGTCTGGGATCTAAGGAGAGATTTGGAAGCTTTTCCTAATTGGTGTATGAAGACAGGTCGTCATCAAATAAGCTGTGATACCTACATGGCTTTGTTGCTTGCTTGTACAGTACCACTGGATTGTAAACCCTCCCACAGATATAGATTGCTTTTTCTTTTTACTTATACATTTAATTGTTGGTATTATTCATATTAGTGTGTGCTATGTGAATGCACTGTATTTTATGAAACAAATTATGTCTCATGAGTCATTGTCTTTTCATTTTTAACTCCAGAAAATTAACTTATAATTGGAAGCTTGATTTGTAAAACAGATAAATACAGAATTACTCTCAGTGAAGGTATTTTCCATCCCACCCTATTGTAGTCATCTACCAATGGATAGTTATTATGATTTTATTATTAATTAATTAAATTTTGGCATTAGCATAGACCTCAAAAATCATGAGGATTTTTTTTGGCACTTGGACATTATTGATAATTTTAAATATTTTCAGTAAGCTAATAGTTGCCTCAGCATAGTTGTGAATACTGAATGTACTATATTAATGCTATATGCTGTAATTATTTACTTGTTGGTCTACTTTCTGCAAGAGTTCGTGTTCCTTTGAAAGGAGGATTCTCATACATTTCTGTATCTCTTCACACTACTTTCTGCATGTGAAGATTTGTTAATTAATTGAAATCTGTCAGATTGACAGGAATGGAAATTTCAGGCAAAATAATGACTTTGGAGTTGAGAAAATCTGTTAAATTTGTCATATATTTTTACTTTTTTCATAATTGTAATTTTTAAGATTCAAGTGTGTATTTAGCTACCTTTTTTAATAAAAGAAAATTGATAATCACAGTAAGCCTAATTATTTCCATCATGTGCACATGTATGCCAGTGTGGCAGAAGGACTCAGTACTGTTGTGACTAAAAATGTTTTCCAAAAGAATGATGTGATTAAAACTATTCTTCTACCCCAGAAGGCTATATTTTTGTTAGGGATCTGTTAAGTTTAATGAAAATAATAATTAGAAAGTAAGTGGAAACTATGCATTCTCAAAAGTTATATGGTTACTTTGTAGCTACATGTAAGACTCAAATTGTTTTGTTCCTTTCAGTAGGTAAGCAATTGGTGCCTCATTGCCTTCTTGAATGAGTTGATGTAACAACAGATGGATATGTTTACTCATGAAAAAAATCAACAAGTCATTCTTGCTTATAATGCAAGAATGAGAATGGAGAACTTGATCTGCCATTCTGGTCTTTCCTACAAAAGTGAGATTAAAAATATAAAACCACTTGTAGATCTAGAGAAATAGAAAATGTTTGTTTTCCTCTTCCTGCACTGCTTTTGACAGGGAAGTATACTTAACATTTTGTTACAATCTAGAAGAAACATCTTTAAACTTTTACTCTTTGTTTTGCCTCTGCATGAGTGGTTCTCAAGGTGGGGAGGGGGGCGCTTTTGCCTCCCTATTTGCCCCACCACTAACGCCTCCACAGTTGGCAGTGCCTTGGAGGCTTTTTTTTGCTTTTCACAACTTAGAAAGAAAAGGGACTGCTACTGACCTTCAGTAAGTAGAAATCAGGGGTGCTGCTAGGTACCTAGGACTATGTCCCCCTTAAAAAAAAAAAAAAAAAGCCGTGGCTGGTGTAGCTCAGTGGATTGAACGTGGGCTGGGAACCAGAGGGTCCTGGTTCGATTCCCCATCAGGGCACGTGCCTGGGTTGCGGGCCAGGACCCCAGTGAGGGCCATGTGAGAGGTAACCATACATTGCTCGTTCTCCCTCCCTTCTCTCTCTGAAAATAAATAAATAAAATCTAAAAAAAAAAAAAAAGAAACAATTATCTGGATTAAAATATTCGTAGTGCTGAGATTGAGAAATCCTGCTGTAGATATTTATTCTGTTACCTTGCTTCTTGAATTTTTGCATAGTTTGCTTATGAACAGCCTATCTTATTAGTGATGCCTACTTAATATATTCTACACTTTCCTCAGAGCTGGTGTCCCCACCTTCCACTGCTCTTGTGCTGTAGTTTATATTATCTGATATGTGTGTGTGATATTATTGATGTGAACTCACAGAAGTGGCTCTCTTGAGTACCTGCAAAATGATGGTCTATTGAGGCCAGAAATACTTAGAGCAGTATTTTTATTTCTTATGTCTTCTACTGGTTAATTGTACCCAACATGATCTAAATTTAGGCTGGTAGAGTATGTATTGTACTAGGGATATTGAAGTATCATCAAGGAGAAATACCATTGGAAAATCAACAGAATTCAGCTTTCCATTTCATTTGCTTTTTATTTTCATCATTAAGACAATAGAGAAATTCTTTGTTTCTATTATAGTTATAAGTTCACAGTTTTTTATTTCAAACCATTGGGGTCAGATGTGTTTCAGAATGCCGAAATTTTCAGATTTTAGAAAGGCAATATGCTGTGCTTTTTGTATTTTATGTAATGCCTTCAGTGAGATCTGGGGCAGCACTCCATAATCAGACATATTCACATTTCTAAACCAAAAATGTATGAGCATTCATACTAAGTGGGATAAATAGAGGCTACAAATATTTTAAGTTAGTTGTGTTTGATGTTACTGACAAATTATTTTGCGCCAAACTTACTTTTTAAAAAACCTTTGATTTTTTTTTTCCCCCTCAGAGATTTTGGTATTCCAGAATTATGCATAAGCAGTTGTGGTTCTATACTACTACTATTACAATGATAAATGACTACGGTAGTTTTAATCATAGTGAGGGTGTTTTAAAGTCTTGCTCTGCTTTCCTTTCTTTTACCTGTTTTCTAATAGCCGTTTTCAATTTCTTAGTTGTTATTTTTGGGTCATTGCTTTTTGTTATTGTATAATTTTTATGTTTAACTAGAAAAATATTGAGCCTCTTGATTTTAGATTTTTCCCCCTATAAGGTGAAATTATAAGTATCATTTTCTTTTGAAGTTATTCTGTGTATATTGAATTACTTTTCTACTTCACTATCAAATTTGTCTTTTGATCATTTCATTTTTTTTTTAAGGTAACTTTTTTTTTTAAGATTTTATTTATTTATTTTTAGAGAGAGGGGAAGGGAGGGAGAAAGAGAGGGAGAGAAACATCAGTGTGTGGTTGGCTCTCACATGGCCCTCACTGGGGACCCAGCCTGCAGCCCAGGCATGTGCCCTGACTGGGAATCGAACTGGGACCCTTTGGTTCCCAGCCTGCGCTCAATCCACTGAGCTACACCAGCCAGGGCTCATTTTTTTTGATATATAGAAAAGAAGATATCCGTTAATACTTAGATGCAGGACTTCCCATTTTTATGTATGCATTCTGTCTTGCAGCATTTGAGGCAGTTTGGCTGTTAAGGGTATGCTAAGTTTTGCTAACTGTGTTGCAGTAACACACTTAGAAGGCTTATACCGTGTAAACATAAAGCTTTATTTCTTTTGCTCATATGAATTCCACTGTAGGTCCAGGAACTCTTATGGGTAGCTTTGCATGTGTTGACTCAGATCCTTGCTGCTTACGTCTTACAGCTCAGTCGTTTGGAGCATGCGTCCAGGCAGGAGAGCTGGAGGGTCCTATGCTGGCTTTTCAGTGTTCTGGTCTGGAAGTAAGACGTGAATTAATCACATGGCCTCGACTCACTGCAAGGTGGCTGGGAAGTGTGGGGAAGCATATGGGGATTCAGTGAGAAATCAATTTCTCTAACACAAAAACATACATACTTCCATGAACAGATGACTTTCATTGTCACTGTAAAAGTGGAAGGAGGATGTAATTGAGCAAACAGCCTGACACTACTGGATTCCACAGTATAGTACCTATTAATAAGCTATCTTGGTTAATTTCCAAAACAACCCTGTGAAATAAGTATTGTTCTTGTTAGGATTTGAAAACTGAATCTGAGAGTTGAGGAAATTGCCAGTTGTCAAATACATAGTTCATATACACAACAGATCCAGGCAAAACTCTAGGCTTTGACATGAAAGTAAGCACTTTTGGCTTCTATACAGTGCTGCCTCAGAAATTTGGTAAAATGATTCAGAATTGATTATGGTTCTGGAGGTGCATGCTTAGTGTAAATAAATATCATTTGTTTAGTCTCTTGAAGGATCCAAAATACTGTTTCGGTAGGGTTTTTAGACTATGGTAAGTACATTGACATGGAGAAAAGTGAGTTTCCTTCTTCGGCTTGCGGGTACTAGGCTCTCTTCTTTTGTTAAAATATTATTTAGAAGCATTTGCTTTTCAGGCAGCATTCCCCAACTTGCCAGCTTTCTTGCCCTATTCTCTTACCTTGTAAGGAAGAGAATAAGGGATTGAATATGATCATAATGGAAAAGGCAAATCTTTGTTCTCTGTCTGTAGTTCTTTGCATGCGGCTTTCCTTTAAAGAAGTAACTTTAAATTTACCTCTACTTTTGTAGGTGTGGTATTGTGAAACAGTCCATGTTTATGAATTGCTTTGAAGTGGGAAAAAAATCTCTGCAGATTTTTTAGCTTTATGGAGAAAAGCCCCCCACTCACATAGGATTTTGCGAGAATTTTAATGCTGATTTCTTAGTAACGTGTACACTTACTATTTTTTAATATTAGTACCAGATGTGATTTTTCCCAGAAATTTGGCTTTATATTAGATTCCTCCTAATTTTGTCTTGTTTTATATAGGTTCATAGTTTACTTAAGTAGTGTTTTTCCTATACTTTTGAATTTGTACAAAAATTATTCATAGTTATTAATATGGGGATTTGCTTTTTTTCTTAAGGGTCCCTTTGGAAGAAGGGCTGGTTCACTTATCAGAATGTTTTTCTAGGTGACCTGTTAGGTTTATACAGTTTATATTAGATTGATGAAATGAGTTTTACAGATCACACTCTGCCTTGTATCTTGTTTAAATGCAATATAAAGTTAAATTCTAAAGCTTTGAGATTTTTCTCTGTTAACGTTTCATTGGTTTTATAAGGATGTGTAGGTGAACAGCATAAGCTTGTTTTTAGTGCCTGTTTTGGATCGTCAGTAGAAAGTGATTAACCTTAAGGATAATGGCCATAGGGTCACATTTCTAGGATCATTCAAATTTTTAAAAATCCCAGTCTTGCTCTGACTGTTGTGGCTCAGTGAGTTGAGCATGGTTTTGCAAACTGAAAGGTCGCCAGTTTGATTCCTGGTCAGGGCACATGCCTACGTTGTGGGCCAGGTCCCCAGTTTGGGGAGTGCAGAGGTAACCACACATTGATGCTTTTCTCCCTCCCTTCCCCTCTTTCTGTAATTAATATCTCAAGGTCTGCCCTGACCAGGTGGCTTAGTTGGTCAGTGTGTTGTCCAGTACACCAAAAGGTTGCCTGTTTGATCTCGGGTCAGGGCATTTGTGTAGGCTATGAGTTCGATTCCTGATCAGGTGCATATGGGAGGCAGCTGATCAATGTTTCTTTCTCTCTCCCCCTCTCTCTCCCTCTCTTTCTCTCTCTTCCTCTCCCTCCCCCCCCTCTCCCTCTCACTCTTCTTCCCTAAAATCAATAAACATATGCTCTGGTGAGAATTAAAAAAAATCCATGTTACCTCTGTTTGGTCCTTGGTGTGCATAATAATTGTTTTAATTTTTTGGTTATTTGCAATAGGCAAAACTTTGAAAGGAATGCGGTAGTGCTGTGTTCATTCATTGTCCGAAGTTTAGTTTGCCCATTTTGGAGGGATTTGAATCATTTATGCCATTCCAAAGTTTCTTTGCTGCTTCACTGTCCCAGAGCAAATATACTTTGTCATTCTGTTTAACTTCTGGCCTGTCTGGGGAGAAATAAAGACATCTCTAGTCTGAAATTACTTTTGGGAGTATAGCTCCACATGTTTTGGTGTGAATGAAAGGCCTAGGGAAACATGAATTTTGTTACCTTTTTATTTTCCTTTACTTATAAATCATCATGATGATCCTCCCGTTACATCCATGCGTCTCACTTTTTATAAACACCATTCATTCCCTTTCTGAGGGTGGTTATTTGTAGTTCGTTTTGCCATTTACAAGCTTATAGGTCCTTTACAAATGGATCATTTTTTCACATTAAATTTTAGTAGGTCAAGAATCCATTTATTCTGAGTCCCCTTAGAGAATCGATCATAGAAGATTGTGACTACATGTTTTTTATAGCTTCCTATTGCTTTCTGTAGTCTTCTCAATTTAAACAGAAGCAACAACAAAATATAGAGGGCACCATAAGGCCTTGCCTTTATGGTTTTATTTTTGTTTCACACTTGTTTCTAAGAGTAGTTGTTGGATTTGTGATATATATGCTTGTAGTAAATTTACCTGCTGTATCAATGAGGCAAAATCAGACATTTTGAAGGGTTCAAACACAAACTTAGATGCATGTGATCTGTGTGGAATTCAGTGGCAGTTTTAAATAGTCTACCTTTAGATTTTATTTTCTTTACACCAGGATCTGTTTAAAAATTTAAAAGACATTTCTGTTACAGACTCTCAGATGCCTAATATCCCTGTATCCATTAGAGGACTGTGCCAAGTATTCATTTTCTTCTTTTTTTTAAACCCTAAAATAAATACGTTGCAAATGATCATTTTCCCTCCTGCTGAGGCTTCCTAATTTTTGAAAACTAACCTTTTATTAATGGAGAAATTTAAACATGATACAAAAGTAAACAGACTTGTATGATGAATCACTTTGTAGCCTTCACCTATTTTGAATAGTTACCACCCTTGACCAATCACCCTGTTTGTGTGTTACCCGCTCCGTTTCACCCTCCATATTATAAAGAAGCAAATCTCGGACATCATTTCATCTGCATTTTTAAAAACAGGTATTTCATTGTGTGTTTTCAAAAGATGAGTACTCCTTTTAACTTAGCCACAATGTCATTAACACATCTAAAAGTTTTATCGAAATTCCCTGGTCATCGTTCATATTTACAGGTGTTTCATGAATGTCCTAGACAGTTCCTCCCCACCTCAACTTACTTGAATCAGTTTCCAAATAAAGTGACTACACTGACTGGTTGATATTTCTTTTATATCTCTTCTAATCTGTAAGTTCCCTGTTTTTAATTCTTATTTCCAATTTTGCAATTTATTTAATGATGAAATGGAGCTGAGGTTCTCAGAGTCTGGATTTTGCTCATTGCATTTCTATAGCATAGTTTAATATCTTTCTTTGTGTTCAGTGTTTCCTACAGATTTGGGAGTTAGATCAGGAGGCTTGGCCAAATTTAGGTGTGATATTACTATTATTTTTAAAGATTTTACTTGTTTATTTTTAGAGAGAGGGGAAGAGAGGGAGAAGAACATCGATGTGAGAGAGAAACATCGATTGGTTTCGTCTTCGAAACCAATCGCCCTGATCTGGGGCTGATCCTGTGCACCCTAGGCATGTGCCCTGACTGAATGTTGAACCAGCAACCCTTCGCTTTCTACCACAACTCTTAGACAACTGAGCCACCCTGGCCAGTGCTATTATTTTTGACAAAACTGTTTCAAAGGTGATAGTGTGTTTTTCTATCAGGAGACACATAAGATCTTGTTGTCTTTGTGATTTTGGCAGCCGTTGGAATATAGCTCTGAAGAGAAACTTAGTTGGGTGGGTAAGTTACATAGTGAAGGCAGAATAAGTATTTAATTTTTTCCTTTGTTTACCAATTTTATTTTTAATTCTTTTTCACAATTAGAAATTGGTTTCCTAGTATCCTTTTCAGAATCATCATGAACTCATATTTGCTGTTTCAATCTACTGCAGTACTTTAGTATATTGCCGTTATAATCCTTACAGACCTTCTTAATTTTAAGTAAACTTAAACTTAAATTGCTTTTTCCTTAGGAAAGTTTAGATGTATGAAAATTGCATTGTCATATTTGGTGGTAAACTAATGCAAATGCATGCATTCAACTTAACATTTGTCCTAGGTATTATTTTGAAAATTGAATAGTTATTGAAGCTACTGTTTTTAAAAAATGACGATCTCCTGGCTACCTCTTCATCATTTTTCTAGGGCTAATTAATGTCTTAGCATTAGAATAACTGAAATATCTTAATTAGAACTACAGTTCTGTTCTTAAGTTCTGAATTGAAATAGATCAATGTGTAATGCAAAGAACTTTATTAGAGTCAAATTAATTTATCACAAGAATTGAGTTTAAAATTTAACCTTATTGTTACCTAAATATACAAGGCAAAATACACACACACACACAGCAAAGTAAGCTTCTTTTTCTACTTACACTGTTTCTCATCAGGCCTTTTCTTGGCGTTTTGGGATGGGTTGTGCTTTGCCTTGAAAACATGAAGCATCCTTGGACTCTGATGACTAAGTGCTAATAGCGCCTCTCCCAGTATAGTGGTTGCCAGAAATCACTCTCTCTGTCGCTCTCATTTCCAGATGTCTTGGGAGAGAAAGGGTTATCACCTTAAGTTGCAGACTACTGGTCTAGATTCCATTTGTTGTGAGAGCAAGTCATAATGTTGTAATTAAAATGTTTTATGTATTGTTGCTTCAAGTAATGTATAATTGTCATAGATTTCTTAGATTTAGTCTATCATGACCAAATATGTGTGATTTTACTGCATATGCAGTTGTCTTCTATGCAAAAATGTTATTTTCTTCTATCAGTTGACTCTTTATATCTCCTCCAAACTCTGAAATCTCATACTAAATATGAACTTTATCTTTGTATATTCCTTTGATCATTTCATTATTAGTGAATTTAATTTTGTTTACAGGAAAACCTGTGTTCCCAACAGGAATTTTCTGCTAGCCCATTGCCTCAAACTGAACTTTTTCTTTTCTTTTGCCTTAGTCTCTAATTGTTAATTTCTTCCTGTTTCTGAGAGATTTATTATTAAAGCCTATTTAATTCTGTCCTCTTTTCTCTCCTTATCCCCTATTTGGCTTCCCATTTTTCCTGAGTTTATTGAGCCATATATTGGGTTGGCCAAAAAGTCCATTTAGTTTTTCTGTAAAATAAAGACACATTTTTTCATTTTCACCAATAACTTTATTGATTTGGATATTTTGAGTATGTCAGCTGTCTCCTGTTTATGGTATAATGTTGACTGTTCTCACTTAGTGTCTCGATTTGATTGCTGTCAACTTCAGCTGATCTAACTGAATGTGGAGCATCGTCCAGGAAGAGATCTCCAGCACAAAACTTCGCAAGCCACTTTTGACACATTCAGTCATTCGCAGCGCCTTCTCCATATACTGCATAAATCTTTTTTTTATTTAAGTTGCATTTTTACCCTTAAGACAACAAAGCATAATATGCCCAAAATGTCACTTATTTATTCCATTTTCAGTATTAAAATGGCTGCGCAAAAATTCACCAATTTTGATAAATTTTTAAAATAACGAATGTTGATATGACAGGTGTCACAATACAGTCTAACAAAGTTGTTTCGAATGAAGTTAAAGAAAACAGCTCTATTAGAACCATCTTGAGGCGGGGACCAAAAGGACTTTATGGCCAACTGAGTACGTAGTCACTTCTCTACTTTTCTGTCTTGTATTTTTCTCTTCTTTTTTCAACTTAGCTTTTTCTCTTTTATTTTATTTCAGTAATGCCATTTGATAATTTAGCCATCAATATTTTCTTTATGAGTTATTTTAATTTTTTTTTTTTGTTGTTTTCGGTGCCTGTATTCTTACGTCTTTACTTTCAACTGTTTTGCCATTCCTGAAATTT
This sequence comes from Micronycteris hirsuta, assembly GCA_004026765.1. Taxonomy (NCBI): domain Eukaryota; kingdom Metazoa; phylum Chordata; class Mammalia; order Chiroptera; family Phyllostomidae; genus Micronycteris; species Micronycteris hirsuta. The sequence goes on from PVJI01000693.1 coordinate 53,766, forward strand.
GTACTGTCTCCTCTTTACTGTGCTTTAGGATTTATTGTTTCCTCTTCCGTGTGATATCTATCCTTTTTCACTCTTGTATTTTGTATCTCTTTTTATCTCCCCTGGGCACTCATGCTGTATTTGTGAACTCTGGTTTTGATTATGGCATTCCCTCAGAAATCTCAGTGGTTGTCTATCAAAATTTTCTGCATCTGGCTTCTAACTTATCTTTATTTTTATCTTCCATTATGTATAAAAATCCTGTGCTCTAGCAAAAGTGATTTGTTTCCTACCCCCTGGGCATAACATGGGTTTCCTGGGCTCTGTGTTTGTTTACCTTCTCTCATTGCCTAAAATAGCTGTCACCCTCCAAGTAGTAGTGCTCCTTTAAGGCCCTTTCAAAACTTGGGTTACTTGTTTCTGCCGCTTACCACCTCTTGTCATGTGCTTTTTCCAGTTGGACTAGGCACCAGGACTGGGTATAGAGTTTGTGTTTCTTTATATTTTCAGCTCTTAGTATAATTTTCTTGTACCACACAGAATAATTTTAATGAACTTATTAATCGAAAGTAATTCTAGAATTATCCAAATTCTCAAAGTGTGGAGCGCCATAGGAACCCTGTTTTGACCGTACATCCTGGTCTATGTCTATTGTCTTGGTTTAATTATTACTAGCATTTCCTTTCACTTTCAGAAATGCCTGTTTTTTATGATAAATTGTAGGGTCACTTTATGTGATGCTATATGTGAGTAGATTGATTGGGCTTGGTGAATCAAGAAATTCTTATAATCAACAATTTTTCCAAAGCAGAGATTCTCATTTAGTCCAAGGGTGGCCTGAGACTCCATTTTATGAAACATGTCTCTTAGGATTCAGGTACTAGCAGCCTTTCAATCATTTTTTGGGAAATAGTACTCTGAGGCTTTGGGCTGTAGAGAGTGGGGAAGGGGCAGAGAAGATAATGAAATACCATTTATTCTCTGTGAAGCTAGAGAAGAGTAGTTAAGATCATGTTTCTTACTTGATGTAATGGTTCACTATTTCTTAAGCATTCCATACTTTGATTGCCTGTCATAATGGGAAAGTATTGGCAAAAGTGTGCCAATTTTACTAAACATTAAGGCCATGTGCATGCATGTGTGCATAGCTGAGTTAATGAGGGCATGAAATTTTAGTGCAAACAGCTGAAAATAGAAGGAAAGCAGAACTTAAGTTGTAACTTTGTAGCGTGATGGAATGAGCTAAAAGCACCAGAGATATTCCTAAATCTCACTGTTTTCATTTGTAAAAACAAGAAAATTAAAAAAAAACTAACAGCTCTCTCTTCAGATAATCAACAGAGGATTATTCATTTGAATGTATAAATTAGCTTATAAAATAACTTTAAAAAGTTATACTTTTGCTAAGTACTTTTATTTATAGATTTATAGACAAGTTGTTTTTAAGTGGCAGGTATTTCCCATGTTATTTTTTATTGTGCCTTAAATGTGGTTTGAGGCACATACCAACTAAATCCCCAAGCACGATAACCATTACTACCAAAATGACAATTGTCTAATCTCATCAGTGAACCAGAGTATTAAAGTTGCAAAAACAAGTAGAATTCATTTAGTAAAGAGAAGTTGCAAAAACAAGTAGAATTCATTTAGTAAAGAGAAGTTGCAAAAACAAGTAGAATTCATTTAGTAAAGAGAATATCCTTCAACAAAGGAAGTTGTTCACAGGCCTGTGAAGAATTCAGTCCCAGTCCTCTGACTGCAGTAATAGGCTAAAGCAGAAAAAGTATCCAGCCTTTCAAGAAATACACAATGTGAAATCAAAGTACTTAGTATATTTTATCCATTCATTAGTTACTGACTTTTGGCTTGTTTTTACCGTTTGGCTACTGTGAATAGTGCCACTATGAACATTTGTGTGCAAGCATTTGTTTGCATACCTGTTTTCAGATCTTTGAGATACACGTATATTCCTAGGAGTGGAATTGCTGTGTCGTATGGTAGTTCTGTGTTAAAGTTTTTGAAAATCCCCCAAACTGTCTATTTTATTTTGCCACCAACAGTATATGACAGTTCCAGTTTCTCCGCATGTTCGCCATACTTAGTTTCTACTTAAAAAAAAAAAAAATTATAGCCATCCTAGTGGGTGTGAAGTGGAATTTCATGATGGTTTGGATTTGCATCATTTGGGGGGTATTTGTGTTTGTATGCATATTTTTTAAGATTTTATTTATCTGTTTCTAGAGAGAGAGGAAGGAAGGGAGAACGAGAGGGAGAGAAACACCAATGTGTGGTTGCCTCTCTAGTGCCCCCCACTTGGGACTTCATCCGCAGTCCAGGCATGTGCCCTGAGTGGGAATTGAACCGGAGACCCTTTGGTTCACAGGCCGGCACTCAATGCACTGAGCCACACCAACCAGGGCTCATTTGGTATATTTAAACTGACTCTCATTTCAAACATTGAAGTAGAGAAGATTTCTTCTTTAACATAATAAAATAGGCTTTCCTTTAACAAAAGTCAACATTGTGTTTATTGAAAATACTTGTGAACAGAGGGGAGAAAGAAAAGTCAGGGATGCCCCCATTGTAGTTATGTAATAATTGTGACTATAATGTAAATTTGAAAAAGAAAAGGTATAAATATTGTAAAGGCAGAGACAGAGCAGTTCTTTCCCCCACCCCAAAATTTGTTTTTTCTGTACATCCAGGAAGGCCAGCTGACTCAGATAAAGGGCTTTGGAATTAGACAAATACAACTTTAAGCTCCAGGTCCACAAATTGACAGATTTTGAGCAAGTTATTTAACTCTCCTCTCTCAGAAATGCAGGCAGTAATCCTGTTTCATCTATTTTTAGTGGATTAGATATTACAAACATGGTGTATGTTGCACGTAATGGTAAATAGCTGTTATATTGAAAAATAAATAGGCTTTTGAAAGAACATTTTGAAAAGGTATTAGAATTAATTCTAATACAAAGATTTTAAAAAAACAGTTCTAGTCCACAAATACTGGGTTGGCCAAAAAGTCCATTGACACTTTTTCCCGTACGATGGCTTTAGTAGTGCTTAGTTGTCTTTAACGTCAGTTGAAACTTTTTTTTTAAGATTTTTATTTATTTATTTTGAGGAAGAGAGGGAGAGAAAGAAACATCGATGTGCGAGAGATTCATCAATCGATTGCCTCTCGTATGCCCCCAACTGGGGACCTGGCCTGCAACCCAGGCATGTGCCCTGACTGGGAATTGATCTGGGAACCATACATTTGCAGCCCAGCATTCAGTCCATTGAGCCACACTAGCCAGGGCCGAAACAATTTTCTTAGATTGTATCGTGAGAGCCATCATATCAGCGTGTGTTAAAAAAAAATAACCAAAACTGATGAATTTTTGTGCAGCCATTTTATTATTGAAGATGGAAGAAAACATGCAACATTTTTGGTGTATTCTTTATTTCAAGACGGTAAAGACGCAAAAAAAGATTTGTGCAGTATATGGAGAAGGTGCTGTGACTGATCGAACATGTCAAAAGTGGTTTGTGAAGTTTCTTGGTACTATTGACATTTTGTCCAAATAATTCTTTGCTGTGGGGCTGTCTTATGCATTGGAAGATGTTTAGCAGCACCCCTGGCCTCTATTCTCTAGAAGCCCGTAGTGGGAGATAGCTGACATACTCAAAATATCCAAATCAATAAAATTCTTGGTGAAAATGAGAAATGTGTCTTTTATGGAAAAAAACTTCATTGACTTTTTGGCCAGCCCAATAGCAGTGATGAGTAGGACAGAATTAAAAAAATTATACAGTATGGTAATCGATTATTTCTCTGGTAAAGACTAAGACTTTTGTCTTTGTATTCAGCAACCATCTTTTGCCTTTTTAATTATCAGTAATTTAATCCAGTTTTTTTTTTTTAAGTTTTATTGAATAGAGGCTCAGCTTAAGACTCGATATATTAAACAAACACCTTAAAAAAATAAACTGGTAAAGTAACTTTCCAAAACTGGAATTAAGATTATTTATTAAGTGAAATTGGGATAAATGAATAGTGATTTAAAAAATTGTTGATCACAATTTTTATAGCTTCAGATGAATGAAACTCTTAAATATGCATTGTAAAAAGTCAGACTATTGGAAAACTTTGAAAAGTGGCATATGTATTGTTGGTAGATGCAGGACATCCACATTATACAACTCCAGGGGGTGTCATGCTGTACACTGTGATGCATTAAACACAGGATACCCTGTGAATGGCACCCCTTGGAGTTGTACAGTGTGGTGGCCGTGATGTACCCTGAAGATGAATTTTAAATCCATAAGCAAAATCATAAAGATGATTGGAATTTCAGTATGTAAAGTAAGTGCTATGAAAAGGAACAAAACTTTTAAACACAAAAAATGTTTGCATCTGCATTATAAAGGGTATGTATTATTCATAAAGAGTTAACTCATATCAGTGGTCTGTCCAGATTCATAATGATTGGATGAAGGATATGAATTCACACAAGCTCTTAAAGGCAGAAATTAGAAACGACATTAGAGGGGTTGCAATACTTGGACCGTTTTAAAAACATATTGAAAGTTTGAACTGACTCTTCAGAAAAATATTTCAGCATAATATTTCAGGAGGTTTAGGGTACTGAAAAGTTACTTCCAAGCTCTATAGAGTTTTATGAATGAATTATTACATTGAATGTAAATTAGTGTGAAAAAACAAGATAAAATACATCACTTAGGAAGGATAGGTAGGAGGGGCATACCTATAGTCGCCATCCAGAAAGTTGAGAGCTTGTCTGTTGAAAGTAGAATTTAAAGAGCTTCTTAAACAGCTGGGGAAAATGAAATTGTTTTGCCTTGAGTCCTGGAAGTCTTCCTCCCGACTGTGAATGAGTAGGGGAACAAGAAGTGGAAATGTAACAAAAGAGATGACTTGGAGAAGGGGTAGGCTAATGGAGCACTGGATAAGTAGGTTCGCTCAAGTACAGTGGAAGGAATGGGTAGGAAAAAAAAATTGGAGACGAGGCCTGAAGTGACATCAGACCTCTCAAAACTCAAGGTCAGGACTCTGACATGTAAGACACTGGGAGATCTCTGTAAGGTATTGGAAGAGGAGTTGGGATTTAGAAGTAACAGATTAGTCTGTAACTTGAGTTGTGGTGGTTAGAGACTTGAAAAGTAATTGACAAATGGATGGTTTTGGGGAAAAGGGTCTAGACGCAATTCACCTTTGAAATCTGATAATATGTTATTTTCAAATATGGAGGAGACTTTACAATTTTAGTTTTTAATCCTTTAATAATACTTTTGTCACTATTAAATATTTGCTAATAAAGATGTGATGTTTATCCATGTTTTTGTGTTTTAATAATAGAAGTTTACAAGAAAGTTGTACTTTTCTAGTTGTTGCACGTGAGCATTCGAGGGCTTGATAATCACAAGCAACACATAGCACAGTATACTAGAAGCCAAGTTGGCGTTAGCTGGACGTACATGGGGCCTTTCATATTGAGCTGCCTAGTGAAATTCCACCTCTTGGAATGGATGTTTTAATGGTTGCTGTTTTAATAAAAGTCTGTATCAGATGTTGGCTGCATGATAATAGCACTAGTACATTAGAAGCAACATAATGTCTTCTAATCTATTTTTAATTATAATCTGTTTCATATTAATGTTTGTTTAGTAGCCATATTGAAAGTTAAAAAGAAATGTGAAATTAATTTGAATATTTTATTAATTCAGTTATCTAAATTTATTAACATGTAAACAACATAAAATTATACTGAGCTATTTTATCTTTTTTTTGGTAAGTATCTTTGAAATCTGGTGTGTATATATATACTTAACATATTTTAACATACTAAGTGTATATATACTTAAAAAGTGGTGCTAGCCACTTAATAGCCACAGGTAGCTATCAGACACTGTATTGGACAAGCATGGATTTTGAATATTTGCCCTGTGTCCTTTTACCTCTCGTGGATTAACTTGTTTTGTATACCCTCTTATGTCTTTTAATTGTGCATACAAGAACTGGGGCACACCCCAGTGTGTAAAAGAAAGATTAATAACCCTTTTTGGATAGTGGTGATTAGATGTAACAGGTCTGAAAGAGAGCTTCAATGCCCAGTACAGAAATGCAGGCGTTTTCCAAAGGATTTTGTTTTGAAACACATCTCTCTCTGCCCAGAATTCTTCATTATTGGTATTTTATGGTAGCACATGCATACTTTTTGTTTGAGAGGGAGTCTCTCTATTTTTGGGAGTGGTGGGGGTAAATGGACAGTATATCTTGAAAATCATTTTTGCAACAGGAAGTATATTCAGCGTAAGTGGGATTCCTAAATGGCGGAGTTTATTTAGTGAGGAACGTATATTGGACTTAAATATGTTTTCATTGGTTTTCTAAGCTGGAATATCATTTGTTATGTTTCACTTTTTATATTATCACCTTTTAAGCAAATGTGAGCTGATATATTTGTAACTTTTATCTTGTTAGATAGTCTTGCCATTAGCAATAGTTATGTTTCAGACAACCTCTAAAGAGCAAATGTGTTCTCTGGACTTGTACAGAAGTACTTTGTAAAACACTTTGATTCAAATTAGTTATGTCTTTAAGAACTTACTTCCAAGAGGGATAATATTGTCTCAGCATGTAAAATTAGTTTAATGTAATTGTAGGACTTTATTTGATGTAAATTTTCATTAAGCTATGGGTTAGTTCTATGTTTTTTGGATTGTGATTTTTATTTACCACCGTAATTCCATAAATCAAGTTTACTATTTTTGAACATTAAATTTGATTATTAAGATACTTTATGCAACAAAACTTATATGTTCACACATGGTACATGGTAAAACCAGACTCTGTTTTCTAAGACTCTTAGTCTTGTACGTTTTGATTGCCATTTACCTTTTTGTGTATTGAATTGTGTGTTGCTTAATTTCAGCTATGCATACCCATTTGAAACGAGCTATTATGTATCAACTATGCAAGGTTCTTTGCTAAGTAATTTACATGTGTTACTTATTTCTCAGTTTTCTCAGGCAGATAATTATTATCTTTTTAGAAAAGAGAAGAATAAATTTTTGAGAGATTGTGTAACTAGTCTAAAAACATACTAATTAATGATGGAAACAAGATTCAAACTGAGGCCAGTCTGGTGCCAGAGATCATGCTGTGCGTCATTACTGCTTGTCGATGTTCTGATGGCAGGGGGTGAGAAAGTGTATGTGCCATGTGAGTGAAGAGAGGAGGACGATCTGTGACAAGGATTATATTTTAATTTGTATTGTATATGTATGCTTAGGGCTTACTTCTTTTTAAAGAGGGCAAGGCATTATAGTCTTCTGCACTGTGAAAAAAGGTAATGTATATTACAAGTGACAGCTAAGGTCACTGCTGCTTCTTGGCCTTTTGCTAAATGTAGTTCTGAAAGCCAGTGTTTTTTAAAAATCTTAGGGTAGACTGTATCTTATAAGGAGAATGTTCTGAAAGAATGTTAAATAAAACCCAAGGGTTTGTATTTGCATATGCTTGCATTCTGACAGGGCCTGTCAGCCAAACTCCGCACTGTGTGTGTGTGAGTTATTTTAAAAAATTGCCTTCGAATGCAGTAGTAAAAAACTCAGACCAAACTGGCTTAAGAAAAACATGAAGTGGTTGGCATAACTAAATACTGGTACAAGTGAATAAGTTGTTTCACATAACTGAAGAGTTCAGAGTGGAGTTGGCCCTAAACGTGTCATCTGCATCTGACTGACTTCTTCTGCTAACCCTGCTTCCTCTTTGTCAACTCCATTATTAGACAGGCATTCTCACTGCGGTCATCACGTAATTGTTAGTGTCTTCCCGGCTACATCCTTGAGGCTCAGATACAGTGTGAAATAGTGTGAGAGTTCTGGCTCCAGTGTTTTCATCAGAATTCCGATGGTATCCCATTTAGTCTATCGAGTTCATCCTTGAATCCATCACAGCGGTAGAGCGGAGTGGAATGTTGTGTACTTGTGGTTCAAGCCTAGGTGGTTGCTCTATTCCTGAGACTTGGGTAGCATTAACTCCACTGGAAGCATGTAGGCCATGAGAAGGACTGCAGATGTGAAAGGGTTTGCCACAAGTCAGGGAACTCAGCTCCAAAATCAATATGCCTCTCTTGTGGGTGGCAGGCATTCTCCACAGTCCTCATTGTTCGCAGTGTGCTGGCTTACTTAACCTGCCAAGCGCCTGAGAGCATTTGGGCTTGACTCTCCTGGCTTATAGCATTCTGTTACAGAACTATTGAAGAATTTGTTGTGTTGGTATAAATGTATATTTTTCTTTATTATATTTTTAACAGGCCTCTTTTTATAGCTTTAATCTTTTGGATATCTGTGTCTTGACCATTTTCATGAATATGAATTTACATTTATTTGAGTTGTAGAATGGCAAAGAGTTGGGTTAATTAGATTATTGCATGACTTTATTTACCAAAACAGATTTGCAGGCATACCTTGTTTTATTGTGCTTCACCAGTATGTTTTCATCGTCATCGAGGCAAAAACCCTCAACCAGCAAGAGATGACAACTCACTGAGGCTCAGATGATAATTAGTGATTTTTAGCAATAAAGTATTTTTAAATTAAGGTATGCTCATTTTTTATACATATACTATTATAGCAGACTTAATAGATTATAGTATAAACTTAACTTTTATATGCATTGGGAAACCAAAAAATTTGTGTGACTAGCCTTACTGGGATATTTGCTTTATTTGTGGTGGTCTGGAATGGAACCCACAATATCTCCAAGGTATGCCTGTGCATTTTTGGAAACCTCAAAAGATGTCTTGAATTGCTTCTGTTAGGTTTTTTTGAAGAGCCTGTAGCCTGGATTTTGGCCTGTGTGTATGGTGACAACTCAACCAAGATATAGATGTAGTAACTATCACTGGTTGGGTTGAGGGTTTTTAGGTGGCTATGCAATAGCTGGAATGGAGAAGGTCCAACTCTAGTCCTGTAGGAACAGAATCAGGAGGCTTTTCTAAAGTCTCCTACTCTGAAAGCAAGCCACAGTAGGACAGAGTGGAGAGGCACAAGTTCATGGCACTATTTGGAATTTGTGTCAACAGAGTAAAATTAACAGTGTGGAGTTGGAATTTTAGCACAACTAATGCAGAAAATTGCTCCAAGAAGAATGGCGTTGGATTTAAAGGCTTAAGGTTTGCTCTCATAGACACGTCTTAGCTTGTTTTAACGGATCACCTCTCCAATGTCTGTTTTACACTGTCCATGTTGATCATGATTGCAGATTTTGTCAGCTTCCACTCTCTACTGTTTCAGATTCCATGAAGGCTAAAATTTTGGGGTATAGACTGGCCAGATAAGATACAGGACACCTCATTAAATTTGAACTTGTTTATATGTTTCAAATATACGTGGCATGTATTTATACTAAATATTCCTGTTTATCTGAAATTCAAATTTAACTGGGTGTCCTGTATTTTTTCTATACTTAATTTTTTTGAGATAATTATAGATTTACATGCAGTTGTAAGACATCATTTTGAAAGATCATTTTGTGTTTTTATTTGCTAAATCTGGCAACCCTCTTTGGGTCTTTTTATCATAAGTCAACCCAACCTCAAAATATTTGTTTTCTGCAAATATTAGTTTAAAACCCTTTGGGAGCCTTAATTACTGCGGATAAGAGTGATTTTTGAAAGCATAATTTTTGAGGTAAGGTACTGTTAGTATGTCAGCACTTTTAAAATTTTAGAATAAAATTACTTAAAAAGCCATGTAGAATATAGAATATTTAATAACTTACGGTCCTTGCTAACAAGGCACTGCACTGCAACTGTTACGAAACAATGAACTAATTTAGCTTGAGGCATATCTGAGCAGGTAATATTTTGAGCCAGGTAGTCTGAGGTCTTTTTTATCACCCCGTCCTTCAAAGTAGTCCCAACTCCCTTGACCCAGATTTGGCAAGAGGGTTATATAATGCCATCTTCTCTAGCAGTTTGTGGGGATTCCATAACTATGGAATTATAATTTGAATTAATCAAGTCTCATATGCCCACCACTCCTTTGAATAAGATGAAAAAAACAAGTGACCCTTTAGGTTTTCAGAGTTTTTCAGCCAAATTGGAATAGCTTATTCTGTTCCCTCCTCTGTGCTGTAGGAGGTGTGGCAGAGGGAGAAACGTGGCCAGTGTGTCTCTCACACATCTACCACGTCACTCGCAGTCGTTCCTGTCCGTTGCTAACAGGCCTTACTAGCACTTGTTTTATGAACAGAGTTAGACTAATCTGGGGAAAAGGGGAGGAAATGAACTAAGTAAAAATTGATCATCTCTGTTTTCTTCCTTTATGCTTAGAAATATGTGAGTAAACAGCTCTAGAACATTGATGTTCTCTTCTAATGAGGAGATGGAAATTGGGTCTGAAATTAAGTAGTCCATTGGTCCTTCCATTGGATCAGCTTTGGTCTCCAGCTTTACCTCCTCTGGGGAAGCACGGCATCCACGTGCTCTTCTGCCATTACTCACCAAGAGGCAGGATGGTGAGTGGAGACCAGGAGAGCAGATGCTGCTGCTGAAGGGCTCCAGTGTGTCCAAAAGAACTTTCTGCAGTGCCAGAAAGATCTGATAATCTGCCACTTGTATGTGGGAACTGAGCACTTCAAATGTGGCTAGTATGAATGAGGAACTGAGTTGGTCATTTAATTTTACTCTTTAATATTTTAATAACCACGTGTAGCTGGTGGCTGCCATATTGAATGGATTCTTGAACGTTTATCCAAGCTTCTACAGAAACAGAAAAGTCAGTTTGTGCTTGTTTCCTAAGCATACACTGAAAATAAAACCAAACAAATGTAGTATTTTTATATTCCATTAATAGTCTTTAGTCTGACTTTTTACAGTAGGACTAGACAGGTGTCAAGATTTAGTCAGTTTAAACTTTGGCCTCAGTGATAAATTACTGCTTGTTACATCATGGGGTCTCTACAGTATAAATGAGTATGATGGCTATGCCAGTTAGGCAGCTATTTTGCCTAAGATTTTTTTTTTTTCCTTACATGAGATTTGGCTAGACGCTTTGCAAATAATTCTGCTAATTTATTGAATAACTGTTATGTACCAGGCATTATTCCAAGTTTCATAGCAGTCTCATGAATGTTACTCTCATTTTGAGATGAGAAAAGTGAGGCACAGAGAAAGTAATTGCCTAGGATCACACAGCTGGTAAAAATGTGGAACCAAAATTTGAGCTTAGGCAGACTGGCTCCAAGTTTATGCTCTTAACTGCTACACTGCCCTGGTCTTGTAAGTTGTTAAAGTGGACATTGCATTTTGTTTGCATGCATAGAAACAGACTACTGGTGGAAAGGTTTCTCAGTTCCAAACCATTTGGGGAAGTGCTGGAGACAGCTCAGGGTTTTTGGCAGAGCAAGAGGTTGGGTCTGGCTCTGACAGTGTTTAGTGGTGAGGAGGAGAGTGGAGGGGGAGGGGATTCCTCGACGGCTTTGGGTTGGGAAAAGGGCATGATTAAAGTGGGTCACAGAACCCTGGGCATGGTTGAGGCTGGCCAGCTCTTATAAGCAAGCATTAAATAGTTACTGAGAGATAGTGGTTTAATTTCTTGAGAGCTAAGTTTAAAATAATGATTTGATAGATTATGATCATACTTTTCCTTATAGTCTTTGAAAAAGTCATTCATTCTCACATCACAATTGTGACCAGTGGGAGTTAGGAGCACTGCTACCTGCCCCCTGCCTTCCCACATACATGGTCGAAAATCCGCACGTAACTTTTGACTCCCTGAAAACTTAATTAATAGGTTACTGTTGATGTGAAGCCTTACCGATTACATAAACAATCAGTTAACACACTTTGTATGTTAATATGTGTTATTAGCTGGAGAAAAGATAATAAGAAAATTATAAGGAAAACATTTTGGCACTATATACTAAATAACATAAATTTATATTGTCTGTTTAACGAGATGAATAGACTGCTAGTATCTCCATTGGTATTATATAATACAAAACACTATAAATGTTACGTATTACTGACACTAGATACCAAAAATGAAAAGATGTGAAGAGTAAATCCATGTTTATTGACAGGAGTAACGATTCAAGCATCAATAATGAAGAAGCAGCAACATGATTGCTTCATGGTAGCCCAGCCTGTACACTGTGAATGAGTTGTTGTAAAATGTTTGTGGCAAATAGTATTTAGTCATATTCACAGTACAGTATTAGAAACACTGTTTTATTTTGTTAAAAACAAAAAAACACCTGTGATGATAGGCTGCTACGCATTTTCTCCAAATGAGAGAGGTGGGAGGGGAGGGAGGAGAGGCACATGCAGTATGGTAATGTGATTCTTTGAAGGCAGAGTTATAAAACAGTAAGAAACCTAACACATGAGTTTTATTAGGTACCACTCACCTTATGCCTGTGTCAGGGTAAGCTGTCCACTCTCATAGAAGTCTTACATGTCAGTTCTTAAGCAGTGACGATGGTGCCGGTGACACAAAGACGTTTACGTTTCTTGCCGTGTAGTTATTAGATTTGTGCATGAAGACACCCACACAATAGGAAGCTCATTAACTGTACAGCATGATGATTATCCACTACTCATTAAGTGGAAGCGGATCATCATAAAGGCCTTCACCCTTGATGTCTTTATGTTGAGTAAGCTGAGGAGGAAGAGGAGGGTTTGGTATTCCTATCTCAGAGAAGGTGGAGGTAGAGGGGGTGGGAGGGGAGGTGGGAGAGACAGGCATCCTTGGTATTACTTTATGGAAATACATGATTTTTGTCTGACTTTTTTTCTTTTTTCTTTAAAAATGTTTCTGTGCTCTTCAAGTCCTTTTTCTGTCATTAACTTTAGTTTCAGTGCCTGTATCATACATAGAAAGGTCCATGTTGTAAAAGACATCAAAAGCAGTCTTAACTAATTGGAACCCTTCTTCCAGATTATCTGATGTCTTTTTCCTGGCACTGCTTTAAATCTTCTTTCTTATAACCTGGCACTGATTTGGAAGCACTCCTCTACATCTTCTTTTAATTCCTCTGCTGTGGTGTCTATTGCTCTCGAATTTCTCCAAGATCCATATTTTGAGACTCTTTACCCCCATCCTTTATTCAGTATGCACAATTGCATGATTTCCTATATTGACTCTGTCATAAATCCTGTGAAGTCATTCACTACATGTGGATGCAGTTTTCTTTAGGAGGAATTTATTGCTTTGGGCTTGATAACTTTCATGACTTTTTAAATAACTACAGTGGCACCTTCAGTGGTGTAATCCTTCCAGACTTTCATAATGTTCTCTCTATTGAGGTTCTCTTCCTTAACGTTGACAGTCCTTTCCATAGGTTTCCATGTGTTATAAGCTTTAAAGGGCTTAATGATCCTCTGATGTAGAGGCTAAATTAGAGATGTTGTATTTAAGGGCAAGTAGACCACTTCTACCCTTTCGGTGTTGAACTCATGGAGTTCTGGGTGGCCAGGGGCATGGTCCAGTATCTAAAGAAGTTTAAAAGTCAGTCTTTTACTGGTAAGGTACTTTTTGACTTTAGGGACAAAGCTTGGATGGAACCAATCTAGAAAAAGGTTCTCTGCCCAGGCCTTCGTATTGTAATACAGTCTAAGACTGGCAGCTGAGGTTTTTCTTTTCCCTTCAAGGTTCTGGAATTAGCAGCTTTATGGATAAGGGCAGTCCTGATCATTAGCCTTCCTGCATTTGCACAAAACAGTAGAGTTAGCTTCTTCCTCCCGCCTTAAGTCCTGGGGCTCCCATCTCTTCCTTACTAACGAATATTCTTTGTGGCATGCCCCCTCCGCCCCAGAATAGGGTACTTCCGTCTGCATTAAAAACCTGTTCAGGCAGATATCCTTTCTCCTCACTGATTTTCTTAATGGCATCTGGGAACTCATCTGCTTGCCTCTTGGTTGGCAGAAGCTAGCTTCTCCTGTTACCTTGATTTTTTTTTTTTAAGCTAAACCTCTTCTAAAATTATCAAACCATCCTTTGCTGGCTTTGAATTCTCCAGCTTTAGATCCTTCACCTTCCTTTTGCTTTATTTTGTAATACAACGACTTTGCTTTTTTCTCAAGTCATTAGAGTCTATAGTTATGCCTTTCTTATAGCTATCCTGCACTCACATAAAAGCTGCATTTTCATTATGAGATAAAAAGGTATTTCGCAGAAAGTGCAAGATTTTTATTCCTGCTGCTGTAGCTGCAGCAATGGCTTCAGAAATTTCCTTTTTTTTTTTTTTTTAAACAATGGTTCTTAGGCTGGATTCATTTGTCTTGAAATAGCGGGCAACCACAGCAGCAGACCTCAATCTACTGTACATATCAGGCAATCCACCTTTTTCTTGTAATGTCATGACTTTCCTCTGTTTCTTGGGAGCACTTCCAGCATCAGTAGTGGCACTTTGTATGTATCCCATGGTGTTACTCAAGGTTTATGGTACTGCATGAAACAAACATGATGAAAAATATGCAAGAGCCACAAAAGATCACTTTATATTTTTTATTGAGATACGTAATTCACTGGGGAGACAAACTGCTCACTTGGAAATGATTAGCATCACATGGTATTTTAAGCAGAAACTGGAACACTTGAGCTCACCACAGTAGCAACAGGACGTAGCAACAAAATTATTATAGTAATACAGTATGTACTATAGTTAATTTTATGCAGTTATGATTTAACATTGTATCTTTACATTTGTTTACATTTCTCTCCACTGCAAATGGCACCATGTGTGGTCTGTGTTATGAGTGTAAGTTTTGATAAATTTTAACCTTTTATAATAGAGCTGTATATATCTTACGGTAGTGAATGCTAAAATAGACTAGTATCTATGTGTAGTTTATGCATTCATGATATACCTAACTTAATTTTTTTGAAAATCCTAGGCTACTCAGTTCATATGTGAGGTTTTTTCAGATTGTTGCAAATCTTCAACAAAGAATGTCCTATCAGGGGTGTCAAACTTATATTCACCAGGGACCAGGTCAGCTTCGAGGTTGCCTTCAAAGGGCTGAATGTAATTTTAGGACTGTGTAAATGTAGCTGCTTCTTAACTAGGGGCAGGGAGCTCATCACTGCCGCCGGGTAGAAACAAGGTGCCGGCCGGATAAAACAAGGTGGAGGGCCGGATTCGGCCCGCGGGCCTTGTGTTTGCCACCCGTGTCCTATCTAATCCCTGATTTTCCTCAGTGGTTAATTTAATGCACTGCGATGTTTTTCCTAGGCATGTAGTATTTTTGGTGATTGGGCACTTTACAAAACAAGTAACTGAAAAGTAAATGATCTTTTTTACTATCTATAACGCCCTGTATAAATTATTAGATCATCATATTGCTTTTGTTTATTATAGTGTATACAGCTGCCTATAGTCAGCAAACAATTACTTTTCTTCTCTACAGTATTTTTCTTTTACTAATGTACTGATTGTGAAATTTTCTTCTAGCTCCTGTATATGCTAACACTAATTCCACTAGGAAATAAAAGCAACACCATTTTAAGGATTTATTGATATCAAGAATTATAAGGTGGCATTAATATAGCATATTGGTGCTTAGCTACTTTATAAATGCTTTTTATCATGAAAGTACAATCTATTGTTTTCTAATTATTTTTCTTGATAAACGCCCATTTTTTTTTTTAAATGATTTTATTTTTTTAGAAGGGAAGGGAGGCAGAAAGAGAGGGAGAGAAGCATGTTGATGTGAGAAGGAAACATGAGTCGGCTGCCTCTCACAGGTGCCTCGACTGGGACCAAACCCACAGCCCGGGCATGTGCTCCCACCAGGAATTGAACCGTCAGCCTTTTGCTCTGTGGGGCAATGCCCAACCAACTGAGCCACGCCAGCTAAGGCCTCTTCCAGTTTTTCAATACGTATTTTACTCTTCATTAATTGTCCTCTAATATATTTGTGTCTTGATATTGTAAATACTATTTCTGTTTTCTCTTCTGTTCTAGCCAGCTACATGGTTATAAGACTGCAGTTACATGCATTTCTTTTACCCTCTCTGGATCATGTTTAACCAGTTAGAAACAGTGCAGTGAAAGTCTGCCAATGTATTACTTCTGGTGTAGTGCCGGTATAATAATTAGAAAGTACATATTTGTGGTAAGCTGTGTTCTTTTGTATTTTAATTGTGCTTCTCTGTATAGGTCTTATTTTTATTCAGTGAAATCAATAGAAGGCTCATTTTCAGGTGTGTTAGACCTGGCTATTAACATGTTAGTGTACTACTATTTCTTGGCTTTCCTATATCCTTTATAATTTGTAGTTATTTTTGAGGTGGTTGCTTTAATTTGATTGTTTTGCAAAACAAGAGTAGTGGTTGGTATTTTTAACTGCAGAGGCAGTCAAAGGGGTATTTGTGTTTCTGGGTTTGCTTCTCTGCCCTGAAAGTTGTATGTTCTAAGGGAGATTATCTGCAGAAACTATGCAAGTTTTTAATACTGTCAGATTGCAAATTCTCCTTAGTAAGTGTAAAAATTCTAGCAGGATTGGCACTGTTTTAGTTAGTAATTGTTTTATGGATCGCCAAAATGGATTGAGTAGTTACATGTGAACTTTATTTCACAGTTAGACATAAAGGGAAGACAGTAGCTAGTAGAATTTTCTCTATCAGTTACACTTTTTTTTTCTGTGTTTAGATAACAAAAAAATTGTTTTTGATAAAAAGAAGTATGATGTTCTAGAATATTGAAGATATGTATTTCCTGCTTGTAGTTTTTGTTATATCCTCTATTTTTTGTGTGTTTTACTCTTACACACATGTGCCATTTGACAGTATTCAAATTTGTTTCAGACTTTTATTTGTGCTTTGATCATCTCTGCAGAAATGAACCTACTGATTTCTTTCTTCGTGAGTGCCTTGAGTTAAAACTACCTACTGAAGACTTACCAGCTTGAACAGCACATTATACAATAGGCAGATTCCTTATGGACTTATCTCTTATAAGCCCCTCACTTTGTTGGTAAAATCAAGGACGGATTTCGTGAGGACCACAGGGTCTTGACACAATTTTGATCAAAGCCAAGACAAAAGTCTTTCACTAGGCTCCAGTCCAGTGTTTTTTTAGTGCTCCTCAAACAAAATTTTCTTTTTGAAAGATAACTGAATGACTATAAAGAGACCATGATATAGAGGCATAATTTCTAACTGTATTAGTTGTCAGGTAATGTTCTCCCATTCTTCAGCTTTCATCTTGATGCCAGCATTGTGTGAGCTGTAACAGTTTAATCACTGAGATCCTGCGGCAACTAGTGTTACAAGAATTGGATCATACCAATATTTGTTGTTTACATTTTAGCTCTTGAGATGAAGGAAACATAGGTTCTCTTTTAACTGCATTTAAGAAGAACAGATGATAAAGATTGGCTGTAACTTTTTTCCAGTTACTTAATTGGAATAAATAAAATCATTGGAAAAACAGTGATTTTATTTATTTGCTTTAAAATTCTCAGAGCGAGGTTTATTAGGCAGAGTGGACTCTGTAGAATGCATTGTTTTTTCCTCTTTAGTGTTTTCTGAACTAAATTATCTTTGTGGAAAAGTAGTGCTGTTTTCTCCACTGCAAGGCTGAAGAGTAGGTTACTAAATGGGAGGGAAAATTAATTATTGTCTTCTTTTGATAGAAAGCAGTGTGCTTGTTCACTAGCTACAGGTTTGCTTAGCTCCCTGACAGCAGTGACAGCTTTTAATAATATCTATACTCCTTTCTAGTTCAGCAGTGCTGAGTATATGATAGTGCATATTGTAAATTTTCTAACATAATTCAGGCAAATATTTTATTTTGCCTTATTTAGTTGGTAGAGGGTCCAGGTGTTTGTCACTTGAAATTGTCATTTGAATCAGAATTGTCTTAGGATTTACATTGTTTTCCAGGCAGTTTGCTATATGTTTTAGGTACTTCACCAGCTCTTCAAAAAGAAGTGTGTGTGTGTCTGTCTGTCAACAGACACATGTACATACACTTGCATGGATTCATGTTTGTGTGTTTCTAATTGATTTTAAGTCATCTATCTGAAAACTACATGTTGTCAGATAAGTACACAGAGGTTTAACATTTAATGGCATGAAGTAATCTCTGTTGTACCTGAAGCCAGTTTAGAAGATCTGACTAGTAAAATATGTGCAGTGAATTTTTTACATACTAATGGTTTGATACACAGTCATACACATACACCCTTATATCTATCTATTATTTTATACATATTTATATGTATGTATCTTTAATTAACATCTGCTTCTCACACATTGAAGTTTTATTGTAACACATGTAGCCAATGGATTTAGAGACATTGATAAATATTGACATTTCTCATATTAAATATTTCAAGAGTCCCTCTGATATGTTTGACATTACTTAGTGTCGATAATGTTACAGTGACTAAATCAGGGTTTGTCTTTGCCCATATACTCCTTCCTTTTCAGTCAGGAAAACATATTAATTTTTTAAACTACAAATGTGTTAAAAGAGGAAAGATACTAAGTGTTATGATAGTGTACCATAGGGGTTGTGTTAAATTATGTATTGGTACGTGTAATAATCTACCCCACAAGTTAGTGGCTAAAATAGCAAACATTATCTTATAATTTCTATGAGTCAAGAATTTGGGAGTGCATCAGCTGAGTGTTTCTGGTTCAAGATCATCCATGAAGTTGCAGTCAGGGTGTCAGCAGGCTGTCGTTATCTGCAGACTTGATTAGATCGGAGGATCCATTTTCGGAATGGCTCACTCACACAGCTGTTGGCAAGACAGTTCAGTTCCTCAGTGGCTGTTGGCAGGAGGCCTTAGTTCCTCACCACATAGACCTCTCAATAGGCTGCTTAAATGTCTTCATAACATAGCAGCTGCCTCCAGAGTAAGCAGTGAGAAAGAGAAGGGAGAGGGTGAACATGGCTTCTCCATCTGGCCTGGGCTTCCTTAAAACATGATAGCTGGGTTTCAAGGGCAAACTTTGTGACAGAGAGAAAGAGAGAGAAGGATCTAGATGGAAGGTGCAGTGCCTTTTCTGACCTGGCCATGGAAGTCATATAGCATCACTTCTGCTACACTGTGTTCATCAGGGTAGTTTGGGAGTCCCACCCAAATTCAAGAGAGGAAAAAGAGATTATGCCTCTTAATGAGGAATGGCAGGGTTCTGGAAAAGCATTTGGACCACAAGTACTGATGTGGTCATTTTTGGAAAATACAATCTGTTGCAGAAAGGTAAACAAAAGGGGATACTGGCAGATCAGTTAGCATGCTTCTAGTAGTAATCCAGGAGGGATATGATATGGCAGTAGGGATGGAAAGAAGTGGATACATGTGAACAATATGCCAGAAGGTGGACAGAATCTAGTAATTGGAAAGATGTGGGTGTGAAGCAGATGCAGTGTTAGGGATGACCCCTATGTTTATTACATGAGCAGTCAAATGGATGTGATGCCGTATTCTAGGAAAGAGATCTCTGATAAAGATCAAAGAGCAGATGGAGGCTTTATTTTTGTTTTACAGTGGTTGTGATTGTGGGGGAGCGAGTTAGGGGAACGATTCTGAGTTCATTTCTGAGTGAGGTGAGTTTGAGTTACATGAGGGACGTGCAGTGTAAATGAATGTTGCTAGTCTAGCTCAGAGACGCAGTCTGGGCTGGAAATAATTATTTGAGAACTTTAGATGTATGTAGATGGCAATAGGTATGGTTAAAGTATGTGTAGGTGAATGTAGACTGAGAATGTAAAAAGAGAAATAAAAGCTCTGAATGTTATTTTTTAATGGTTGATTAGAGAAGGTTATACCAGCAAATGAGACTGGAAGAACTGGCCTGAGAGTTAGGAAGAAAACAAAAAGGACGTACGTGAAGGAAACCTAAGGAAGGTGATGGTTCATGGGTGTCACAAAGTCACTCAAGTTGAGGATCGAATAATGGTTAGTGGATTTGGTCTTTTGAAGGTGACTTTAACAAAGTTGTTTTTGAAGAAGAGTGGAGGTGAAAACAATTTGGAATACTATGAAAAGTGAGTGGGGAGGAAAGGAATGGAGATGTCCTGT
Source organism: Micronycteris hirsuta (assembly GCA_004026765.1). NCBI lineage: Eukaryota > Metazoa > Chordata > Mammalia > Chiroptera > Phyllostomidae > Micronycteris > Micronycteris hirsuta. Next base: position 73,799 of record PVJI01000693.1, read on the forward strand.
TAAGCAACTCTTTTAAGAAGTTTGGTCAAGTTGGAGAGGAGAGGGATTGAGGCCTGTAACTGCAGAGGAAAATGAAGTAAAAAAGATTATTTTTTAAATTAACAATTCCCTCCTTTTTAAAATGGAAGGGGCTTTACAATTCTAAATGTTCATTTAAGAATCGAGATAGGGAGAAATAAGGGCAGAAATCCGTGTGTGTGTGTGTGTGTGTGTGTGTGTGTGGAGAGAGAGAGAGAGAGAGAGAGAGACACAGACAGACAGAGAGAGACAGATAATTTAGTTTAAAAGTCAGGGCATGCAGAAGGATATTTTAAAATTAAAACAAGGTGTTTATGGCCTAATATATTTAGTCACTCCTGCATTAGGCCATTTTAAAAATGCAGAATTTTACTTAGCTTTACTTTCTGATGTAGCTTATATGTGTTCTTCCCAAGCTATATTGGTCACTTGTACTTTTTTGGTTTTAATAAACTAGAACATTTGTCAATAACTGATATATTTATTGAGACAAAGAAGGGATAGATAGTACTTGATGGGTTTTTACAATAAAGGTGAACAAAAGTAAAGGATTTTTTTTTATAAAAACCTACTGGAGAAATAAATGTTAAAGTATAATCTTGAGGAAACAATTTAATGGCATTGTTAAAAGACAATGGCAGCATTCTTGGAAAAACAAATAATTTCCATTAAGTGATAAAGGCAAGACTATTTTTTACTTTGAATTTATCATTTCAATAGATAAGAATAGGTTAAAAACAAGCTAATAGACTTAGGAAGTCCCCCCATAGCATCAAAACTGAATGGTAACAAAAAATCGGAAGGTACTAAAAAAATTTCAAAGACATGTGGAATAAGTGTAATCAGTAAAGGATCTCTTGCTCTTTGTCCCATGTGCTGGAGATGAGACTCGGAAAGGTTAAGTTACTAGCTCAGTAATTCATGGCTGACTGAACTAGAAGAGCCCAAGCTAGAAATTGGTTCCTCTTCTCACCCTGTTCAGAATGTTATTTAGTACCATGGTGCATGTTAGAGCTATAAAAACGAGACTGGAGTCATTACTACTAGTGAACATTTAGGGAAGGATCGAGCAAAAAAGAAAAAGAACTCATGGACATGGACAACAGTGTGGGGATTGTGGGGGGAGGGGTGTGGGTGGAGGTAAAAGAGGGTGCGAGGGGTATAGATGGTAATGGGAAAAAATACAATAAAAAATAAACTTAAAAAAAGACTATGGAATAAATGGTAGTGAACAATCTAATGAGTTCCGTGTTGGGGAATTGAGCTTTAATCCTAAATCTGCTGCCAGTTTAGCTGCACAAACCCTGGCAAGACATACGACATTTACCATCTTTGTACCTTTCTGTGTTTATCAATAAAATGGCAGAGTTGGAGTCAGAGCTATTAAAAATTCATTTATTGAGCACTAACTGTGTGAGAGGCATACTGTCATTTTCTTAAAACTTTCTCTTTTAATCTTCACCACACCCTTGAAGCCTGCCCTATTAACCTCTTTTTACAGTTGAGGCTAGGTAACTCGACAAGATTACTTGGCTAAGTAAGTGATGAAGGTAGAATTCCAACTCAAGCCTGTTCACTCCAAAACTGATGCTTTTTACATAGCATCACTAGACCACAAACTTCGTTCGTTTCTGTACCATTTTAACAACTGTTTCCCTATCAGTGTGTCACTACTGTTATTTACTTAATATTTTTCTTTAAATCTATATTCATGTTTTACTTTTATTTGAGAAGGAAACTGCTTAATGAATAAAAACAAAACTAAACAAATTGTTGCGAAAACCGGGGGTGGGGGGAGGGGAGGAGCTCTATCTTTCTTCCTGAAAAAGAGAAAAAGAAAAAAGATGCATGAAAGGTAGCTAGAACCAAGGGCCCAGAGAAGAAGAAATCTGTTTGGGTTAGAGGCTAGAGCCTGGAATTACCAGAACAGTTCAGAGAAGTGGGTTTGAGACTGGCAGTTTGGATCCTATCTGAGAAATGTATCACAGACAAGAAGATGGGGATAGAGTAAGGAGTTCCTGGATCTGATTTAAAAGAGAAAGCTGAGGGTGGGATCCAGAGTTGAGCCAGGAATGGAACTTGGCCTATAGAAGGATCTGAAGTGGAGGGTGGAACTCTCCCTCAGACAGGGAAGAAGGGTAGAGCCTGAAGGATGGGCACAGGGATTGGGAAATCTGGGAAAAAGTAGGACTGGGAGCTAAGATTAAAGTAGGACAGCGGCCAGTCTCTCCAGAAATTGAGGCAGCGTGCAGCTGAAGGCTGAAGCCCAAGAGGGGCCGCTGGCACAGGAAAGGGCAGGGGCCAGTCGGAATGGCTCAGGAATGAAAGCTTAGAGGTGGGTACATCTGAGTGTGACTCTAGAGGCTGAGGTGGAGGTTAGGAGGAGGCACCAAGTATGATTCTCTCTTGTTTTAAGCCAACAGTTTTTCTCCTCACAGTGGACCATGAGTGCAACAGTTCTGGGCAGTTTTCTCCAAGGAAAGACAGTTTTTATGTTTACAGTCTAAACTTGTCTCTTGTGCACACCAGTAGCATGCACACCACCCTTTCAGTAAATGTGGCTGCTTCTACATTTGATTCCTCTATCCCTTCTAGGTCTGGGTTCTGTATACAAGTACTTTCCCTCTTGTGTTATATGTTGCCTGTTTAAAAATTGTTAAATAAAAGGATTTAAATCTTTTTAATTTAAATAATGCGTAGAGTACTCCTTTAGTGGCCCTTGTCTTTCAGATACCAACAAAAAAGGGGGGTTTGATAGGTAAGAGACAGAGCTGTTGACCTGAGGGATTGAGGCCCAGTACTGCAGGTGTTTTTGGTTACAGAACCCCATTGCTCATGCTGTCAACCATCTTCTGCCAAGTCCTTCTGAGCTTAGTTTACTTTTTTCTCCATTTGCTTTCAACGGTGTCTTTATTTCCTGCTTTTCTCTCTCTACCTAGAAGATCCTCCTAGTTATTTTTTGTTGTGTTAATTTTTATCGAGCTCCACATAATGATGCTGCTGGGGTGACTGTGCTCTGTTTTCATTCATGCCTGTTGGGCTTTAATTTGCTTTATTCTTGGTACTGTATTAACCATTTCTTCTAAAATGAATATTCTTGAAAAAGATCATGTTAGTACTCAATGCCAATAAAATCTAAAGAACACTATTTATATTTAAAGATTCTGTCCCTCTTGGAAGAATGTATTTTAGTGGTGCACATACATGCATAAATACACAGATGTACACATAAACACCCCTACTTACACATGTGGTTAATATCTTCATCTGTATACATATACAGGGTCTGGCACAAATAACGCCCCTATTTAATCTATACCAAATCTTTTATTACAAAGTCATAAGCATGTAATTCTGTAACATAACAGTATCACACTCAAGCATACCATGTGACATTTTAGGTGAAATGTTTAGATTTCTGTACATCTCATGTGAGACATTGACATACCCTACCAACCACACTCAGTGGCGTTACTTCTGTAGGACCCTATATACTCTTGACATATAGCAAGACATAGTGTGTGTACTCTATCTGTAGGTGTGGTGTGCATGTGTCTGTGTATATGCGTGTGTGTGTACTTGTGTGTGTGTATGTATATATGCCTATAAACACATAACCACACTCATAACCACACATTTCAGTGCAGATGATCCATTCGATATTAGTTTTTGTGCCAAAAACTTTTGGACCCTCATTTCCTGAAACCTCTGCATTTTATTTCAATTTCTAATGTTTGTTCTTTTACTAGACTTTTTTAATGAGCAGGTTCTGAAGAGCTCGAAGGAAGAAGGAAGTCATTTTAATTGAAGGAATTGGGACTTTTTCATTCTGGTTTTCCATTTGGCCTGGATTCTTTGTTTTTTATTTGATACAGTGATAATACCTCAATAAATGGCCATAGTGCAGTAGTACAATATATATAATTTATTTTTTAAGTATCTGGGGTATCTAGAAAAGTTCATGCCTTTTTTTAGGGGAGAATTATTTTCCCAATAAACAATTATGTGGGCTAGGAGCAGGAGAGAGCTCAGATTTTCATTGTAAAATGAGGAAGTTGGAACAAAACTCTTAGTTGACATTAAATCATTGGAGCATGTTCAGCCAGTACACAAAATTTGCTGCCCATAAACCTCACTCAGAATATTAATTTTGCATTAATCTTCTTTTTCTCTTAAAGAATAAACTTTCAGAATACAGTGTACAGGGGCACTTTTAACTTATTTTAGGTTTTTACTTTGGAAAGCTGAGAATTTTATTTTCATTTTGAAGGAATAATAGCAACTACAAAATTCTCAAGAGTTGGGGGCTTCACTTTTAATTACATATATATATTTTTTTAATTTTATTTATTTTTCATTGAGAGGGCACGGGAAGGAGAAAGAGAGGGAGAGAAACATCAATGTGTGGTTGTCTCTCACATGGCCCTGACTGGGCACCTGGCCCACAACCCAGACATGTGCCCTGACTGGGAATCGAACCGGCGACTCTTTGGTTTGCAGCCCGTGCTCAATCCACTGAGCTACACCAGCCAGGCCTCATTTTTAATTATATTTTATTTTCATTGGAGGGTATACTGTACCAGTGTTTTTTTTAAGTCTATTTACTATTAGTTTTTTTTTTTTCTTTGAAAGGTTCATGAATTAGTTTCTTTTGGTTGCTGTAACAGACTGTGGCTTTGATTATAAATTTATTGTCTCACAGTCCTGGAGGCTAGAAGTTCTCAAAAGCAAGGTATGGGTAGGGTCATGCTCCTTTTGAATCTGTAGGGAAGAATCTTCCCTTGCCTCTGTTAGTTTCTGGTGTTTGCAGGCAGTCTTTGGCTTGTAGATGCAGCATTCCATTCTCTGCCTCTGTTATCACGTGGCCATCTTCTCCCTGAGTGTCTGTGTGTCTCTTCTTGTAAAGGTAGAAGCCATATTAAAGGCCCACCTTACTCCTGTATGGCTCATCTTAAATTACTTCTGCAGTGACTCTTTCCAAATATCATCATGCTTTAAGGTATTGAAGGTTAGGGCTTCAACATACATTTTGGGGTGTGACAAAATTCAACCTGTAACAGTTGATAACAAGATTTGGATGATTTAAAATGTAGTAAAACCAGATTATTGTCCTGTTAATCATTATTTTATACTTCTTTCAACACTGTCTCCTCTCCCACATTTCTATATGCTGAGCAAGTATTACTAAACTCTTCTTTGTTTCTAGTATCTAAGATCAAATAAAAGGCCTTAGTATAGATTCAGAGGAAATGTCCAAACTAGTTCTCATGTAAAGCTAGCAGAAAGAACGTTGAACAATGAAAAGTGGTTTTCATGTGTGATGCATAAGAAGAAGGATTAGGTGGATATTGGAAGTAGAAAACTTTAAGTTAATCTTAACATCTAGGAATCCCTTGATGTGAATGTAAAATCTAGATTTTTCAAATACAAAATATGGTTGTAGCTGATTGGGTAAATTGAAATTTTTATTACATTTTTAGATTTACGTTATAATGGAAGATGGAAAAGAAAGGGAATTTTATGCTTCTTATGTCATAATATTTTACTTGGAATTTGTAATGTATATACATTTGAAACTAATGAAAGGGTTATGCATAGTTTGTCAACAATTTTTATAGACTGCTGTTCATGAAAAGCAATAATTATTTTAAGAAAAGTGGTTTAACAGGTAAAGAAATATGGAGTAGATAATTGCTATAGCAAAATACTTGTTTTTGTGAACTTGCAATTATAACAACATAGTTACAACTAAAAAAATATGAGATAAGTTAAGATTGTGGTGTTTTTCCTGGCAAATAAGATATTAATCCCAATGGAGTGTTGTTTTTCCTCTTGCAGTTATGCATTCGTTTAAATTATATTTTTCTTTATAACCGAAACTAATACAACGTAATGTTGAAATAAAACTAATTTAAATGTTTAAGTAAAAAATGTTTTTAAATAAAAAAATGTTTAATTATATTTTCTGTCCTTATCTAAGTTTTAAAAATCAATATTCAAATAGTTGTAAATCCTTCCTTCCTTGAAGTGACTATTTTTCTTTTAGATGAGCTGAATCAAAACCTGTGGTTATGAAGCCAAGTAATCTAGTAGTGTTTGAACTGCTGAATTTCTTAATATTCTTGTAGAGTAATTTTATTTGTTTATACTTCGTCTTTTCAAATACCATAAGTAGGTTGGGAAATGTTTTTAGACTTTGTTGTCTTAATTTCTAAGTGCATCTGCAAGTTTGGAGCAAGAGTATTGAGAATCCATGATCTTGTTTTCCTTATGTAAAACCACTAATTTTTCTTTCTTGATCAGTCGTTTTGTTAAGAGTAAAAGCTGCCCTGTGTCACAACTTTTGTGAAGATAAATTTGTATTATTTTGGAATTGTAAAATGCAGATCAGCTGTAGTGAGATGTTATTAACAATAATATTTGAACTTAAGTGAGGATGCATATTAATGTCGTCTGATTAATGCTTGTTATGGTCAGTATACTATAAATTTGGGAATCACAGACCACCTTTTTTTAATGAATGTTCAGTAATTATCTGATAGGAAATCTAACCTTTTCAGTAAGACTGTCTTGAAAATAAGATTAATTTTGCTACCTCTAACCACTTCAGGAAGACTTATCAAGGTGGTTGGAAAAAGTAGTTCAGTCAGTTCTTGTTATTTGCAATGCCTTATGTTCTGTAATGTTGCCGCAGACACTGAATTAGTGATTACTGAAGCATTACTCCTAAGTGAAATTCAGGGTTCCTGTGAGCCTTTGGGTATAGTTTCCTCAACTGATCAGTACATAACCTTGTTTATATTACTGTTAAAAGACACTTTTAATGTACATTGTGAATTCATTAACATTGAACACATGGCGCCAACAGCACATGTCCCAACGAAGCTTATTTAACGCATGTCTCTTCTCATAAGGCACATCAGGGCCTTTTTGCACTTAAGGCACTAGACAGTGCTTCAGCACTATGCCTGGGGGCCGTTTCAAACAGTAAACCCACAAAAAGCACAAAAATGCAAAAAACCTGGTACTGAATAGGTCTTGGAAAGAGCACTTTGTTTACAGTACAGGAGCTGAAACCAGAAGGCAGAATTGTGTTGTTCTACCTCAGCTGGGACTCAGTTTTTGACACCTTGCACATGTCTTAAATTACTGCAAAAGGGTCATTGCTACTATTGATTTAAAGTTTACAAATATATTTTGAGGAGTAGGTGAATTCACAAATACACAAATACAAAATGAATAAATGAGAATCATCTGTATACTCAACAGTGAAAGAATAAATTGGGCTAAGTTATTAAGCTGTTAAAGTTGGATTCAGATACTTTTTATCTTAATGTTTACAGTAAATAGTATATCCTCTATTTTTGTCTTCTGGTTACTCAAACAATATAGCCATAAAATCTTCATTTTCAGTGATATTTGTACAAATAGTTTAATGCCTTGCCCTTTCAGTTGGTGAATTGCTATGTGGCATCAGAAAGAGCACAGAGGAAGGGAGTGAGGGAAGGAAGAAGGAAGTTCGGAAGGTCTGAAGGAAGATCGATGTCCCTACCGCGGATCAAATCTGTAATCTAGGTATTGCTCTGTCCGACTGGGACCTGCAGCCTTTTGGCATATGGGATAATGCTCCAAGCAAGTGAGCCACCCAGCCAGGGCCAAAGGATTACTTTTAAAAATATTCATTAATGTCTTCATTTATCTTCTTCCAAGATTAGTCTTGTGACTGATTTGTTTACAGAAAATCATTGATTTATATACAGTTGACTCTTAAGGTGAATTGTGGATTATGTTACGACTTAATTAAGAAAAAGTTCTTCTATTTTACCATCCTGTCATTCACTCACCTTGCATAAAAAATAATTTAGAGAAGTTTCCAAAAAGGAAGGAACATTTAATAAAGTATTTTGGAAACTGAGTTTCAATTATCATGCATTGAGCAAGCGATAACCAGATTAGGCAAATTTCTAATAAAATAGAATTGTAGAACTATAAATTATACTTTGAATTTTTCTCAGTTTATTTTCAAAATTTACATTATGTATAAAATGATACTGTGTAAATGTAATTGTGATGTGCTGCTGTAGTCATTGTTATAGCAATCTATTTTTCTCTCCACGTTTTATTATGAAAATATTTAAACATAAAACAAAGTTAAAAATTTTATAGTGATTCCCTCTATGCCAGGAGTGTCAAATTCATTTTCACCAGGAGCCACATCAGCCTCGTGGTTGCCTTCAAAGGGCCAAATGTAATTTCAACTACTTAACAGTTGACGAGTAGTTACATTTATACAGTCCTAAAATTATTTCGGCCCTTTAAAGGCAACTGCAAGACCGATGCGGCCCCCAGTGAAAATGAGTTTGAGACCCCTGCTCTATGTCCATCAACTAGATTCTATTACTGAATAATTTATTTTTATAAAGGCAGTATAATGTAGTAAGTTTATAAATGAAAAACTGTACATGCTAAAAAATAATTAAGTGATCCCCAGAGTCTTTAATAGAAATGAAATAAGGATGTCTTTTTTTCTTTACGTTGGTAATTTGTTTGAATTGTAGTAATTAAAATGTAATTTCAAAAGTAGGTTTTTCCTGATGTATATCATCATACTGTTTCTTCATTATTAAAGTCATCATTAATAAAAATAGAATAGCAAAATCGCATGATCCCATTGACAGGACAGCCAATTAAAAATTATTACAGATGTTTAGAATCCAGCATAACCATTTGTTATAACTTTAGTTAGTCACATGTCAGCGGGTTCTGGGACTAAAGCTGGAAGTTTTATCAGAGTTAAAAATATCAGATAATTTTTAGGGGCAACAATGTTTTGAGGTACAGTTTAGGCTTTGGGGTGAGTCTGGGTGTTTGTCCAGAAACCAGACAACTTTGTCCAGTATACTTGAATTCCTAAACATACTCACTAGTGTAGACATTCTCCTAGGAACCAGAAACCCTGCTATTAATAACATAAGAGACAGTGAAGTGAGTTTGCTTTCTGTAAATTTTTTATTACTAGTATTTTATTTACAAATAAGTATAATTTTCACAGTGTCATAATGTTAATTTTGTCATTGAAGTTTTATTACCTGTTTTTTGTCCTCATAGTTGGTGTGAAAATGTATCTGGCCTTGTTATAACTTTGATACTTTCCTTTAGCAGTTATTATGAAAACAGGTATAATTGCCTGGAATGTATATTTAAGGGTATTCTTTTAGAATAGTTGCTGAAGAGGTACACTTACTCATAGTTGTTAAATACCATGTCGTTTTTCTGGATTTAAGTAACTACAATGCTGTTATTGAACTTATTAGAAATTATGGAAATATGGGATCATTATATTAATTCTGGATTTGAATCATATTATTGGCTATTAATAATCTTCCACAGTCATACCTACATATATTAGCAGTAAAGAATCATTTTAGTGACAATCGGCTAGACTGAACGAAGAGAAAAATTTGTGTTCATACCGCCTCTTCGTAAGAACAAGTGTAGTGTCAGTATGTACTTTTTTGTTTTTAAAACTCTTTAAGGTAGTTCAGCTTTATATTTAAAAGAGCAGGAAATGGATTTATAGAAATTTATACTGAAACTCATACTCACATTTTATCTAAAATGTATAAACATTATTTTTAATGTTCAAAAATATGTTATAATTAGAATAATGCCAAGAAACAATTTATTTCATTTGGTCAACAGAATAGTAAATAAAATAACACTAGAACCAAAGAGACGTTTGCTATAGTATAAAGTATGTTGGCATAATGAATACTTTCATAATTTTAATTAAAACAATAGGAAGAACTGAAAAAAGAAACTCAAACCCTTTGGAAGATTTAGTCAAAAAGTTTGGAAAAAATGATTTCAGGCTAATATGTTAGATGTTTTCATAAAAACAGAAAAACAAGTTTTCGAGCACAGCAGATATAGATTTCATGTTCTATAGATTGTTGTGGCATTTTCTTGTAATTTGAAATTTTTTGATCAGACTTACTAAAAATTCATTCATAGTTTTTAAGGTAATCTATGCTCTCTTAAAATATTATCAGCAACTTTTAAAATTAAAGGTCATATATTTTTAACTTAATGTGAACTTACTATAAATTTATAACTTAGGTGATATTTATGTATGCACATATGTGTATAAATGAAATCTTAGAATAAAAAGAAAGACTAACAAAAATGTAGGCAAATTTTATAGTCACAATATCCAACTTTTTGCTTTTCTGGATAAGATATTAGTAACTGCATCATGGCCAACCACACCACTTGTTCTAATTGAGGGACATGGTTAACTGTAATTATAAAAAATGCCAAATAAATTTGAAAGTAGAACTATTTGGACCATTAAATGAAAAGATCTTACCAGGAATTCCTACATAGAAAGCCACTTAATTCTAAGATTTAACTTAAAAAAAATGTAAGAATTCATTTTTGGGTAGATTTATAAAGTGTTTTGTCATTTGGGCATTACAGAGGCTATTTCTGTCCAGTCCACTACTTCCCCTCACCCAGATGAGATTTTTAAAAATTATTCTACTACTGCTTTAAAAACATAGGTTCTATATATATTCCTAAAACAGTATATATCTTTTGCTTATTTTAACTTTTTTATTTATTAATTTTTAGAGCAAGTGGAAGAGGGATGGAAGGGCAGGGAGAAAGAGAGATGGATACATACATACATACACGTTGATTTATTCTAGTTATTTAAGCATTTATTTGTTGATTCGTACATGTGCCCTGACCAGGGATCAAACCTGCAACCTTAGCGTATCGTGATGATTCTCCAGCCAATTGAGCTTACCCAGCTAGGGCATATTTTGTTTATTTTTGAGCATTACATAATTGGGATCATAATCTAGTCAGACTTCTACAGCCTTCTTTTTGTCTGTTGTTTTTGAAAAAAAAATTTAATAAGGTATAATTGATGTACATCATTTGATTAGTTGCAGGTGTATAACATCGATTTTATATATGCATGAAATGATCATTACAATAAGTTTAGCTAACATCCATAACCACTTAGAGTTAAAATTTACTCTCCTAGCCCTAGCTGGGTAGTTCAGTTGGTTGGAGCGTTGTGTTGTCCCATGCAACAAAGGATTGCAGCTTGATCTCCTGTCGGGTCACATGCAGGAGGCACCTGATCAATGTTTCTCTCTCTCTCCCCACCTTCCTCTCTCCAGATCAACAAACGTATCCCAGGTGAGGTTTAAACAAATAGAGATTTACTGTCCTAGCAACTTTCAAATATAAATTACAGTATTGTTAACTATTGTCATCATGCTGTATAGTACACCACCCCCCCAAGAATTATTTCTTTCATAACTGAAAGTCTGTACCCATTGTCCACCTTCATGCATTTAGCCCATCCACCAACCCCTCCCCTTTGGTATTTGTGTATCTGAGGTTTTTTTGTTCATTTGAAGATCTCACATAAATGTGATGTCGTACAGTATTAGTTTCTCTCTGCCTGACTTCAGAATGCCCTCAAGATTTATTCACGTTGTTGCAGATAGAACAATTTCTTTCTTTTTCCTGCTGAATAATTTTTGTTTGTATATGTGTATCTGTCTGTTTATTCATCCATCAGTGGACACTCAGTTTGCTACCATGTCTTGGCTATTGTAAATAATGCTGCAGTGAACATAGGGGTTCATGCATCTTTTCAAGCTAGTGTTTTTGTTTCCTTTGGATAAATACCCAGAAGTGGAATAGCTGGGTCCATATGTTAGTTCTATTTCTAATTTTTTGAGGAACCTACCTACTGTTGTCTGTAGTGGCTGTACCGATTTACATTCCCACCAGTGGTGCACTAGGGTTCTCTGTTCTCCACGTCCTCACCAACACTTTGGTCTGTTTGATAATGGCAGTTCTAACCAGTGTAAGGTGATATCATGGTTTTGATCTACATTTTCCTGGTGATTAGTGATGTTGAGCACCTTTTCATGAACCTTTTTGGCCATGTATGTCTTTGGAAAAAAGGTCCATCTTTTGCCTGTTTTTTTAATCAGATTTCTTTTTTTTTTTTCTTGCCATTGAGTTATATGAGTTCTTTATGTATTTTGGATATTCTTATCAAATACATGATTTGCAAATATTTTCTCTATATTTTGTCTTTTTGTTTTACTAATGGTTTCTTTTTCTGTGCTGACAATTTTTAGTGTGATGTACTCATCACTTGTTTTTTTTTTTTTTTCTTTTTTGCCTTTGCTTTTGGTGATTGATATCAAGGAGCTTACCACTGGCGTTTTCTTCTAGGAGTTTTATTGTTTCAGGTCTTATGTTCCAGTCTTTAATCCATTTTGGGTTCATTTTCTTGTATGGTATGGATTTTTTTTTCTATCAGTTTCATTCTTTGCATATGGCTATCCAGTTTTTCCAATATCGTTTTTTGAATAGACTGTTCTTTCTGCATAATTCTTGACTCCTTTGCCAAAATTAATTGACCGTATATGTGTGAGTTTATTTCTGGGCTCTCCGTTCTGTTGCTTCATTTTATATCAGTTTTTATATCAGTACCATACTGTTTTTATTATTATAGGTTTGTAATAAAGTTTGAAATCAGGGAGTGTGATATCTGGCTTTTTCCTTCTTAGCATTTCTTTGGATTATTAGAGGGTCTATTGTGGTTCTCTATGAATTTTAGGATTGTTTATTCTTTCTCTGTGAAGAAGTGCCATTGGAATTTCAATAGGCATTTTATTGAGTCTGTATATTATTTTGGGTAGTATGGACATTTTACAATATTCTTTCCATTAATGTGTGTCTTCAGTTTCATCAATTTCTAATGGTTTTCACTGTACAGATTTTTCACCTCTTTGGTTATGTTTATTCTTAAGTATTTTATTCTTTTCATGCAACTGTAAATGGAATTATTTTCTCAGTTTCTTTTTCTGATAGTTTTAGAAACTCAACTGATTTTTGTATATTGATTTTGTATGCTGCAGCTGAATTTATTAGCTCTAACAGTTTTTGGAGTGGAGTACTCAGGGTTGTCTGTATGTAATATAATATCATCTGCAAATAGAGACAGGCAGTTTTACTTTTTTAAAATTTGGATTTTCCTTTTATTTCCTCATCCTGCCTAATTGCTGTTTCCTAGGATTTCTGATACTACATTAACTAGTATTGGCATCTTTTCTCTGATCTTAGAAGAAAAGCTTTGTACTTTTTTCCATTGAGTATGATGTTATTAGCTCTGGGCTTGTCATATACATTATTTCTATTTTCTTATTGGTCCCTTGACATTTTACCTTGCCTACATAATGAAACCCTAAGTTAATATCTTAACAACTTTTCATATAACACAAGGACTATAGAACAGTTTAATGCCAATCAACTCCTTTCCCAATTTATTTGGTTCCAGACTAATGATTTTAGGTGCGATTGTTTCTGTCTCAACTCAAAGTTTACCTTTCTCACAGCACTGTTGTTAAAATACCATATAACCTGTTTTTAGTATCTGAAAGTTATTTTCTACAGTGGGAAACCTGTATCAGAGAGATATTCCATTAATAAAACCTGAAAACTAAAAACTTCATATTCACCCTTCTGAGGGTTTTACTTTCTGAAGAAGCAGAAGCTTCTAGTGCTACTTGGAGCAGATTCTATGCCCAGGGAACATCTCTGACAAAATGAACTTTTATGTTGAAGTAATATCTTATGAAAGCTAAAATGAACATCATTATTTCTAAGGAGAAGAGAAATAGAACATGACCTTATTCAAATCTGGTAGCAATTGTATGAAATAATACATATTCAATATTAATTTTTAATTGGTGACATTCTGGAGAGTCAGCTTCTGCAATCTGATAAAAATGTATATTATTCTTTCACATGTAGAGACTGCAGAAAATCATTCAGCTAACTTATTCATAAATGGCCCTTTTCAAAGGGAGCCTCCAAATTATAGATAGTATGAGTAAGATAATAAACTTTCCAAAATATTAGAGTGAATCATTCAGTGTTTTTTAATATGTTCTTTGTATCTTGCCCACTCTATGTTTCTTTATTGTTAATGCTCTAAATATTTTTAACCTGATATTTTTTCTTTATAAATAAGAAAAATCTATAGTCTCTGAAAAAATAAAAACAGCATTTTTTGTTTTAATATTTTATTTATTTATTTTTTAGAGAGAGGAGAAGAGAGGGAGAAACAGCAATGTATGGTTGCCTCTCACATAGCCCGCAGTGGGGACCTGGCCTGCAACCCAGGCATGTGCCCTGACTGGGAATCGAACCAGGACCCTTTCGTTCCCAGCCCGTGCTCAATCCACTGAGCTACACCAGCCAGGGCGCTTTTAAGTATATCACTATAACATACAAAGAAAATGAGATTGAAAAAATACCATTTTATTTATTGATTTTTCAAAGATTGTATTTATTTTTAGAGAGAGGGAAAGGAAGGGAGAAATAGAGGAAGAGAAATACCAGTGTGTGGTTGCTTGTCGTATGCCCCCAACTGGGGACCTGGCCCGCAACTCAGGCATGTGCCCGACTGAGAATTGAATTAGTGACCTTTTCTTTTGCATGCTGGCACTCAATTCACTGAACCACACTGTCCTGGTATCATTTAGCATGGTTTGGCCTTAGACAGCCAGGTCTCATTTTAAATGTGCAAATGTGCTTTCTTATTTCCAACTTTGGTTCAGAATTAATGAAATTTGTGGGCAAATGTTTGATGTGATTTTAGAATTCTCACACTATCCGACAAAATGTGGAGTTAGGGTATTGTATTGTAATATTATTTTATGCCCTACTCAAATTTCAGTATGTACTTTGAATTATATTTTATTTCTATTTTAATTGAAGTCTCAAAACAGGTATTGAGAACGACAAAGGTGCATTTCAACAGGTGAAAAGGTTCAAGTAATAGAAAAAGTGAGAATTTGGCCTTGGTTGGTGTGGTTCAGTGGATTGAGTGCTGGCCTGCAAGCCAAAGGGTTGCCCGTTTGATTCCCAGTCAGGACACATGCCTGGGTTGAGGGCCATGCCCTCAGTGGGGGGTGCATGAGAGGCAACCACACATTGATGTTTCTCCCTCTCGTTCTCCTTCCCTTTCCCTCTCTCTGAAAATAATTTAAAAAAAGAAGAATAAAGTGAGAATTGGAACTTAAACCCAACACTGTCATTGTAATGAAAATTTTCTAAAGTTAATGTATTTAAAGGATATATAATATTTTTAGGGAAGAATTGGTTTGGGACTTGCAATCTATGAAAGGTATAAAAAGGGCAAAGGTAAGACACTAGTATTTTAGATTGTCGTAAGTAGATAAATTCAAGTTAAGTAAATGACAGAATCTCCTTTGGAAAATCTATATTATATATAATATACAGATAAACATAAACTATCCAAATAACATAAGTATTATAGGGTTAGTATTAATAATTTTTAACTTGTATATATTATAGCAAAAAATCGGATTTGTTCAGTGAATTCTATTCATTCTCTTTAAGGGATAATACCAGTTTTAATAAAAAGAGAATTCTACGTAGAAGCCAAAGAACTTATATGTATGACCCATGGACATGAACTAAAGCGGGGAATGTGTGTGGGAGGAGGTGTGCAGGGCGGAGGGTAATAAAGGGGGGGAATGGGACAACTGTAATAGCATAATCAATAAAATATATTTTAAAAAAATAAAAAGAGAATTCTACAAGTAAGAGTTTTAGATGCCTGTTGTCTTGTGATTTGTATGATAACAGGATATATATTGAGGTATATGTATGGAGATAGATGTAGATATATATGAGTACATAAGGATGGAGATATATATATAATTCTTATATATGGTATATATTAACACGTACATATTATTCCTTTACTTGAGGTATTCTTTTGTTTGCTGCAGTAGAGCTTATGATTTTTTTACATGTAAGAATTATCATTATTTTACTCATTTTTAAAAATATGTTCCTAAAAAGTATGAGTTAATTTTTAAGTGATTATTATTGTTAAAATAAGTCTTAATTCTGTTCTCAGGGTTCTTACAGTGGGGCTTGGGAGCAGGGGGAAGGTCGTATAATATTAGGCAATATAAACTTAAAATGAATTCTTGTGGTCTTAGTATTCATCTGTCTTGGGGTTCAGTATTTATTCTATGTGATATTGAACTCTATAAGTCTATTCAAAGTAAGCTTCCAGCCCTGGCCAAGTGGCTCATTTGGTTGGAGTGTCACCTAGTACATCAAAAGGTTGTGGGTTCGATTCCTGGGCAGGGCACAGGCAGGAATTGATCCCTGATCAAATCTGGGTTGCTGGTTTGATCTCCAATTGGAGCATGTACGGGATGCAACTAGTTGATGTTTCTGTATCTCTCCCTCCCGCTCCCTCCTTCTGCCTCTCCCTCTCTCCCCTTTTCTCTCTCTAAAGTCAATAATAAAATATCCTCATGTGAAGATTACAAAAAAACTAAGCTTTCAATGTGGAAGGTGATAAAATACAGTGCATTTTTTAAATAGGAGAGACAAGATCCTCATTTTCTTAGGTGGTATCTCTGAAAACAGAATGGAGAGATTGTATTTTAGCTGGCACCGTCTTGGACATTATAACTTCTGAAAATGAAGAACAAGCTGGAGACCTGGCACTACCTGATTTTAAGATACCGTATAAAGCCACGGTAAGCAGGTAGTGTGGCGTTGGCATAAGGATATTCATACAGGTCTGTGGAACGGAGTAGAGAGCCCCCAAATAGATCCACACATAAATGTTCAGTTGATCTTTGGCAGATGTGTCAAGGTAAGTCAGTAAGGAAATAATTTCAACAGATAGTGCTAGAATAATTGAATATCCATATGCAAAGTAATGAGCCTCAGCCTTTGCTTCACATTATATGTAAGAATTAACTCAAAATGGGTCATAGAAATAAATGTGGAAGCTAAAGCAATAAAACTCCGAAGAATGAAACATATGAGAAAGATTTTATGACCTTGGATTAAGCAAAGACTTTTTTTTTAGCATACAAAAAGCATGGAATAGAAGGAAAAAAATAGGTAAATTGGGATCAAAATAAAAGACTATTGAGAAAATGAAGTCAAGCTACACATGGAAAAAATATTTGCAAAACCTTTATTTTACAACAGACAAAACATACAAAAACCCATTACATCTTAATTGTGAGAAAAGAAACCAGTTCAAAATGGGCGTAATATTTAATAGCTGTGTCACCTACAAAACTATATAAATTGTAATGAAGCTTAATGTAGTTAGTCCTGAAGGAAATTCAAATTAAAACCACAAGATACAACTATACACAGACTAGAGTGGTTAAAATTAAAAAACAATAAAATTGATTTTACCAAGTGTTAGGGAGGATGTGGAGTAGCTGGAGCTGTCGTACCTTGCTGTTGAGAAGGCAAAATGGTAAAGCCACTTAGAATTAATAATTTGGTAGTTTATTACTATAAATGTACACTTAGTGTTATGGGTTGAATTGTGGCCCTCCAAAAGGTATGTTTAAATCCTAACCTTCGGTAGCTCAGAATGAGACCTTCTTTGGAAATAGGGTTATTACAGTTAAGATAAGGTTGTACTGGAATAAGGCATTCTTAATCCAATATGACTTGTGTTCTTAACAAGCAGAGGAAGGAGACACAGAGGACAGAGGTAGAGAGATGGCCATGTGAAGACAGACATAACGGGAGAACATGATATGGTGACGGAAGCAGAGATTGGCGTTACGCAGCTGTAAACCAAGTACTCTAAGGATCGCTGACAGTACGAGAAGCTAAGGAAAAGACATGGAACACATTTTCTTCCTGGAGCCTTCAAGAGAGCATGGTCCTGTCGACACCTTGATTTCACACATCTACCATTCTGATCTGTAAAAGAATAAATTTTTGTTGTTTTAAGCCACCCAGTTTGTGATACTTTGTCATGGCAGCCTTAGGGAATTAATACACCCAGCAATATCACTTACAGTCCTTTACTTAAGAAAAATGAAAACGTATTTTTACAAAGATATACTTGAATATTTCTAGTAGCTGTCCTAATAGCCAAAAGCCGAAGACCAGTGTCCACCAGCTGGTTGAAGAGATAAACAGATTGTGATGTATTTATATAAAATAAAGAACTAGTAAAAAAGAAGAAGAATGAGCTACTGGTACACACCGCAGCATGGATGAGTCTAAGAGACCATGCTACATGAGCAAACCTGGTCACAGATTCTACCTACTGTATACTGTATGCTTCTATTGGTGTGACGTTCTAGAAAAGGCGGAAGTCTAGTAAAAGAAAGTAGGTGATTAGGCTTGGGGAGGGACAAACTGCAAAGAAACACAAGAAAACCCATTTGGGATAGTATAAAAAGTTCTCTGTCATGATTGTGGTGGTGGTATAGGACTATACATTAGTCAAAATTTATCAAGTGGTTCACTTCAAAATGGTGAATTTTAAATAAATTATACCTCAACAAAGCTGATTAAAACATATAAAAAGGAACACAATAAATGGTTACATTGACCAGATAATGAGTACACTTTCAGGAATGAAAACAGTAGCTTTAAGATTGTACGGATGGTACTTTTGGCTATGATAACATTTCTGATAACTGTCGATTGCATAGTCAAAAAGTGCTGTCTCTCAGTAACTTGAAGTGAAGGTAATGTACCCTAGAAAAGGGTGATAAAGACTAATATCAAGAAGTTGAAACAAATTTTAATGTAACATGAGAGTGGATAAAAGCCATAATTTGAAAGCTAATTTGCTTTATTGTGTGATTTTAAATACCTGTAGCTAAAATAGTGAATATTTTAAATGGTCTTTTGACTGTGTGTGTGTGTGTGTGTGTGTGTGTGTGTGTGTGGTGTGTTACATACTGTTGAGTCAGCTCTGACTCGGATGACTCTAAGAATCTGTGAATGAGTGGTGTCCACAATGTCCTGTCCTCGGCAGCCCTGCTCAGTCAGCTCTGTAGACTCAAGCCTGTGGCTTCTTTGATGGGGTCACTCCATCTCATGTTTGATCTTCCTTTTTTCCTGCCGCCTTCTATTTTTCCCGGCATTATTATCTTTTCCAAAGAACTGTGCCTTCTCATGATGTACTTGAAGTAGGACAGCTTCAGTTTTGTCATTTTTTACTTCCAGTGATGTTTCAAGGCTTAATTTGCTCAAGACCCACTTGTTGGTCTTTGTGGTGGTCCACGATATTCATAGGACTCTTCCCTGACACTACATTTCTGTTTGTTTTCCTATCAACCTTTATTGTCCGACTTTCATATTGGTACACAGTAATTGGGTATATGAGGGTGTGAATGATCTTAACCTTGCTCTCTAATGGCACGTCTTTGCTCTTCTTGATGACCTTGCTTATTCTTCCATTGCTGCGTTTCCAAGTTCTAGTCTACTTTTGATTTCTTGCCTGAAATCTCCATTTGGATTGATGACTGAACCAAAAGGAGCAAAATCTTGAACAATTTGGGTATCTTAATTGTCTGTGTTAAAGTCGAGTATTTCTCCTGTGTTCATGATTTTGGTCTTGGTGTTCAAATGTAGTCCTACTTTGGCACTTTGCTTCTTTTGATTTCATTGGAAGACATTTCAAATTATTGCTGCTTTCTGCTAGTAAGATGGTGTAATCTGCGTTAGTTGATATTTTTTTCCACCAGTTTTTAGTCCTCCTTCCTCTGAGTGTAGCACAGTTTTTCATGTATGTTCCGTGTACCGACTAACCAAGTAAGGAAATAAAATGCACTCTTGTCTGACACATTTGCCTATGGGAAACCATTCTGTCCTTTCATATTCTGTCCTGGCAGTGGTTTCTTGTCCACAGTACAGGTTGTGCATTAGGACAGTCAAGGGCTGAGGTGCATCCATTTCTTTCAGAGCAACCCAGAGCGTATCATGATGCACACAGTCAAAGGCTTTTACTGTCATCGTAAAATATAAACTAACTTTCATCTGTTCAACATTCCTAAAATTTGATATACTTAATTTGGCCTGGGAAAAACTGTTTTTCTCTTTTTGGGAAAATGGGTGATTGCCTATTCAAGCAATGCATAGAGCTTTCTGTTCTACCCAGTTTAGAACTGTCTCTAGTTCTGTACATCTTTCTCTATATTGCATTTAACCATTTTCATATCTGTAAATTCAGTTAGGTAGCATCTTGTTTATCCCTTTTATCCTTACTACAGTCTGTAATACCAGACTTCTGATGTACATAAAATAAGAAATTATTGTATAGGTCAAAACATTTTTTAATAAATAATAGGGTTTTTTATTAAGATTTTATTTATTTAGTTTTAGAGAGATGGAAAAGGGAAGGAGAAAGAGAGGGAGAAAAACATCAGTGTGTGGTTACCTCTCATGTGCCACCAGCTGGAGACCTGGACCGCAACCCAGGCATGTGCCCTGACTGGGAATCAAACTGGAGACTCTGGTTTGCGGGCCAGTGCTCAATCCACTGAACCCAAGCAGCCAGGGCTTAAGAATCAGTCTTGTACCATGATGTGTTTTATCACGCTTAACATTTATTCAAGCATTTATTAAGTATTTCATGGAAACCATTATATTAGATGCTTTGGGACATTAAAAAATGCTGTAACATCTAAACAAGTTTAGAATAAAATATAATCTCTATGTAGTGTAAGGTGTAATATAAAGGAGTTTTCAGTTGGATCATAGGTTAAAAGTACTGGAAAAAACTGTTTAGTCTGATGACTAAGGAAAGCACTTTTTAGCATCTATGATATTCAACATAATCATAATCTAAATGTCATTTAACAGAACAGTTTCTGGGATTTTTTAATAAGCTTATGCTTAATTGTCATATTGTAGGTTGATCAGAGGAGTTGTACTGTGCAGTATGTGAAATAACTCTTTATCTTAGAAGAGTGGAAGACTTGAATTTTCATGAGTATTTTCTTAGAGTTTCCTTCTGAGGCATTTCCTTTTCTCTAAAGAAATACAGTGAACAGTTACGCTTCAAATATTGACTGGCATTTTTTTCTTCTCAAAGTAGATTTTAGTCCTCATGTAGAGTATCAAATAGCACTTGAAACAGAGCCCCTAACCTCTCCATATAGGGGCACTGAGCAGTAAATAGAAGCTTAGTATGAATATCTTTTACATAGATGATCAGTATAATTCCATACAATTTTTAAATGGATGTCAGGGTTTTCTGTGAGTACTATGAAACATTGATTCTTAATACTATAAATTGTGATAAGCCTTTGTCAACTAGAATGATATTCATGACTGGTGCTTTCATATGGTGACTTAAATGATAACCAGGCCTTGGGCATGAGGCACTGTGGTCTGGAAGAGCATTAAAGTCTGAGGCCCAAGCCCTCATTTCCACCACCACAAAGCGGAGGGTCCTCTGGGAAGATCTCGGTATGTTGACTTTGTATGACAGTGGTGCTTATCCTTCAGACGATAGTAGGCAACCGTAATGAGAGACTTCGAAGCCTCCTGCTACACTTGCCAGAACTAAGAACTTAATATTGGTCAGTTACTGTTAAACTCTAGGCTTTATTCAGATTTACCATTTCTTTCACTAATATTCTTTTTCTCAAACATATTTTAAGTTTTCCATGTATTTGAAAATTAATGTTTGCCTGTCTTAATGAAACAGTATGTACCGAAATCACTCAGTCTTTTCTTGTTAACTGTAGGCAGTTGTCCTGAAAGATGTTAACGTTCTGTGCCTTCAGGAATTACCTATTTTATGTTTTCTGCCTTGACCTCAAGCTGCTGTTCTCTTCTTCTAGTTCTCCCTTCATTAGTGTGAGCTAACCAGAAAGCCAAAGAGCATTGTGTACTAGATATGTTGAAAAAAGGGGAGGAGGTTACTTTTAGCATTAGGGAGGGCCTTTTGTTTATTAATGAATTCAGATAAAGAACATTCAGAAGGGCAGGAGTGATTGTGGAGGTAGGAAAAATGGCTAGAGCAAAGACCTGAGGAATTTTCCAGAGATTTCAAAGGATTTCTATGGCTTTCCAGTACAGTTTGCTACTTCCATTCTTGTGTTAGAAAGATTATTTTTAAAAGCTTGCTGAATGATTGGATATGGGGCCTGGTAAGGAAAGAGGCTTAAAATTTAAGTTTTGTGCCTGCAACATAGGAACAATAAATGAAAGTGTCATTTTTAAAAATAACATTTTCTGATAATAAATGTGTAATTGTAGAATATTTTGTAAGACACAAAAGCAAACAAATACACATAAAAATCAACTGATTTTATTGTAGGCATAACTATTCATCTTTAAAATAGGGTACATATACCTATTTTTACATACTTTGAATACTGTATACAGTTTTGTGACATTTTTACCTTACTCTATCATCAGCATTTCCCCATGTTATTAAATAATCTTCAAAATCTTGATTTTTTTAGTGGCTACTTCATAGTTCATTGAAAACTAGAAGTGATGTAACTTTTCATTTTGTTGAACTTTTAACTGATTTCAAGTCTCATTATTGTTACTTTGCTTGGAGCTTCCTTGTACAAAAGTATTTATCCACATCTCTCTATATTCTCTTAGGACTGCTTTTGGGAAGTAGGATCACTTGGTCAAATGGTTTTTGATACATGTGGTTAAGGAACCTTTAAAGAGTTTTACTCGTTTCTCCTCCTCATAGTAGTGTGTGAGTATGACTATCCTTATACCTTTGCAGTCATGTATTACAATCTTTGGTCTTCAGAAGGGCTAGATTTTATTTTGAAGATTATTTTGACTTTGTTGAGTTTGAGGTGACAATTGGATACACAAGTATAATGTTCAGTAAGTAATACTTGATGAAGCAGTGTGATAAATGCAAAGATATAACCCTACAACTAAAGATTTAGAAACTATAAGAAGTTTATATGAAATAGGATCTCTAAGCTATATATTATATATACTGGTACATATATATCTGTGGCATTACATACAGGAAAAAGAGTGCTAAAGACTGAACTTTAGGGCAAACACATATTATAAGGGATGAAGTGGAGACAGAATCTTTTGAGGTGATAGAGGATAGAGGTTTACATTAATAGCATGTGTTTTCTGTAAGACCTTATTCTAAGGAGTACTCAGTTTTGCCTTATTGTGTAGCAACTGCTTTTGTAACTTCAAATTTTTGACATGATATCAATATTCCAATAATGTCAATAGAACTCTTTTATGTCTCATAGATTATTGCATTCTTGATCTTCTTAGATAACCTTTTGCTGTTTTATATTCTTTTAGATGATATAAATTATTACTAAAGTCCCTGAATGATAGTTACAGGTCTCAATCTGTTTCAGTTCTCCTTTAAAAGTATTTTATAGCATAGTGGTTGTCATATAATATCTAGTGATATTACTGGTTAATGTTCTGGACTTAAGTAGTTATATATTATACATAATTAATAATATATTTCCCACTATGTAGAATTTTTTAAATGTTAGAATGTCAAATGAAAGAACTTACTTAATGTTTAACTAGGATTTTATTTTTCGTTTTTTTAAATATATTTTATTGATTATGCTGTGACAGTTGTCCCATTTTCCCTCCTTTATTCCCTTCCGCCCTGCAAACCCCCTCCCACCCACATCCTCCCCCCCCTTAGTTCATGTCCACGGGTCACGTGTATAATTTCTTTGACTTCTACATTTCCTATACTATTCTTAACCTCCCCCTGTCTATTTTCTACCCAACATTTATGCTACATACTCCCTGTACGTTTACCCTCGTTTTTCCCCCTTCCCTGCTTATAACCCTGCATATGATCTCCATTTCTGTGATTCTGTTCCTGTTCTAGTCATTCACTTAGTTCATTTTTGGGTTTCTTAGGTTTGGTTGTTGAAAGTTGTGAGTTTGTTGTCATTTTACTGTTCACATTTTTTATCTTCTTCTTTTTCTTAGATAAGTCCCTTTAACATTTCTTATAATAAGGTCTTAGTGATGATGAACTCCTTTAACTTGACCATATCTGGAAAGCACTTTATCTGCCCTTCCATTCTAAGTGATAGCTTTGCTGAATAGAGTAGTCTTGGATGTAGGTCCTTGCCTTTCATAGCTTGGAATACTTTTTCCAGCCCCTTCTTGCCTGCAAGGTTTCTTTTGAGAAATCAGCTGATAGTCTAATGGGAACTCCTTTGTAGGTAACTGTCTCCTTTTCTCTTGCTACTTTTAAGATTCTCCTTATCTTTAATCTTGGATAATGTAATTTTGATGTACTTTGGTGTGTGCTTCCTTGGGGCCAACTTTTTTGGGACTTTCTGAGTTTCCTGGACTTCCTAGAAGTCTATTTCCTTTGCCAGATTGAGGAAGTTTTCCTTCATTATTTTTTCAAATAAGTTGTCAATGTCTTGCTCTTCTGCTTCTCCTTCCAGCACCCCTATGATTTGGATGTTGGAACATTTAAAGTTGTCCTGGAGGTTCCTAAGCCTTTCCATGTTTTTGAATTCTTGTTTCTTCATTCTGTTCTGGTTGAATGTTTATTTCTTCTTTCTCCAAATCGTATTGAGTCCAGGTTTCCTTCCTATCACTGTTGGTTCCTTGTACATTTTCCTTTATTTTACTTTGCATAGCCTTCACTTCTTCCTCTATTTTGCTACCATACTCAAACCAATTCTGTGAGCATCCTGATTACCAGTGTTTTGAACTCTGCATCTGATAGCTTGGCTCTCTTCATTGCTTAGTTATATTTTTTCTGGAGCTTTGATCTGGTCTTTTATTTGGGCTGTTTTTCTTTTTTTCTTTTTCCTCAGTGCACCTGTTACATAGTAAGGGGTGGAGCCTTAGGTATTTACCAGGGCAGGGTAACGCACGTCCCTCCATTGTCATGCTGTGTGTGTGTGGGGGCGGGGGGTCCAAGAGGGAACAGTGCCCCTTGTTCAACTCTCCTCCTGCTTTCCGTCACTTCCTCTGCTACTCACAAGCAAATTGGGCCCTTCTGGTGCTGATTCCTGGGTGATTGGGTTTGTGTACAGCCTAGGACCCTGTGGATCTCTCCAACGAACTCTCCTGCGAGGCTGGGATTTTTTCTCACTTCCACCTCAACGCCCATGGGTGTTTTCAGTCAGAGCTTCGAGGCTTTATTTCCCCGCATTAGAACCCTGGGTTGTGCAGTCTGTCTCTCTCCCCAGTTCCTCCTCCGGGTTTTTCTTCATGCAAATGTGGGACCACTCAGTCTGCCAGCCACCGCCTTGCCGCCAGTCCTTTCCACCTGGCTGTCCATCTCCGCTCCTCCTTCCCGTCTGGATGAATGTTTCTTAACTCCTTGGTTGTCGGACTTCTGTACAGTTCGATTTTCTCTCAGTTTTGATTGTTGTTTGTTTTTTAATTTGTTGTCCTTATTTTGGTTGTTTGAGGAGGCACAATGTATCTACCTATGCCTCCATCTTGGCCAAAAGTACATGTTTAACTGAGATTTTAAAATAAGATTTTATATGTGTTTAATAGCTCTACCTTGGGTCTATGCTTTTAAGTCTGCTCTGCAAACAGAAAGAGGGAAATGGCAAGAACTAATAATCAGGAAGAGCAAGGATCTGAAACTGTCATAACAGTACTTTACTATTCAGAGACAAATGTATAGGCAAAATTACTTGTGCATTTAATAAGTGAAAATATTATTGAGACATTTTCTCATTTGACCAACTTTTTTTTTTTCCCCCTTATACTCTGCTGGTTATCATTGCTGCTTTGGGAGGCGGTGATAGGGAAGTTGTCCAGGGAGGCTGCTGGTATGCCCCTAGTTAAGCCCAACAAAGCAAGCATTACCTTGGTAAAATCACTGTAACCAAAAGGCGGTAATGGGCTTTAACAAAAACTTACTGCCTACAACATCTGTCTGTACAGTGAGAGTAAGAGTACAGATCCCAAGTGATTATGTCATATCTGAAGGTTAAAGTTATTTTTGTTTTCATTCTGTCATTTCCCGTTCTCCCTGCATATCAGATCTCTCCCTCCCTGCAGTCACTTCGAATTGGGGCTGCATGTTTTATCACCTGGGAAGCATTTAAACATCTCTAAGCTCAGAGCACACCCCACACTGATTAAACTACCATCTCTTTGTTGGAGATTGAGGTGTCTGGGATCTGGAAATCAATAATTTTTAAAGCTCCATAGGTGAGATACTTGTCAGCCAAGGGTGTATTACCCCATGGTTTCAGATAGAGTCATGGCACCAGTGAGGGCAGTGGCCACTTTAGTTTCTAGCACAGATGCACAGCACAAAAAGTACACACTCAACTCTTTAATGAATTATTTAATTTATTGCTATTTTTGCCATTGAATCTAATGTGGAAAGATGTAAAGTATTATACTTTGTATATTGTAAAAGCTCAAATGTCTTTTTCAGATTCAGTGTGAATTTATATGCTCAAAAAGGCACAGTATGGATTAATAATCATTACCAATTTTTACCAGACTTCACGAGGTCTTAAATTCACCAGAAAGAGGTCAGTCTGGAGGGAGGAGAATAGGAAGATATAATTGTGAACTGCCAGTAGATAGCTAAACCTGTCTATTTAGTTAATAGGATTATTTTCCTGTATTGTTTCCTAAGCCATCTTCTTTCCCTTATTATCTTTTCTTTCTAATAAGCTGTGAACTCCTAATTATGCCTTCAACCTAGAGAAATAATGACTTTTTTCAAAGCCCTCAGGAATACTACCTGTTGACTTATAAAACAGTTGTTTGAAGTTTGGAAAGAAATACAGAGATACACTTCAGATTGTATTCTGTCTAGACAGACACACTGTCTGCCTGTGTGCTAGCCAGCGGACTTTAGGGGAAGCTACTTAACTTCTGTGAGCCTTGGTTTTCTCCTCTGTGAAGCTGAGATAGTTACCTATCTTACAGTATTACTGTGAGGATTAAATGAGATAGATATATGGCACTTAACATGGTGACTCCTGGTAACATATAAGTGCTTAATCAGTGCAAATGGGTGCTGTTGTTTCTGCAGCTGCTGTTCTTGTTGGAACACATACAATACAGCCTTCTCAGTACAAAGGTTGCTCAGGTATTCAGTCTGGTTCACACATGTTCATTTAGACTATGGCGTACTTAATATAATTAAATGTGTTCTAGTATGCCAGGAATATTCCAAAGCCTCTACCACCATTGACAACCCTGTTAAAGTGAACAACTAGTGGTAACTAAAATTACCTTTCCCTCTTTCCTGTTTCCCAAGAAAGATATAACTCACTAGGCTCAGCTGAAAGAACATAGTGGGAACTAGGAGGAGAAAGGGTAATGGGTGTTTGAATTAGCAATTTGGAGTGGAGGATAGGTATTCTTGATGTCTTGGTTAGTAAGGGACAAGTCAGGGATCTGCAAATTATACAGTACCTCATTTAAAGTTATGGTGGAAAAGGTTTAAAATGACTCTTTGTGACCCAGCATTGAAACCAGCGTTTATGTTAGTGGTTAAAGGGTGTACCAAGTTCCAAAGTACCTGACTTTAAAACAAATTTTTGGACATATCCCGTTGTGTTGGAAACTATTTTTATAAACCAACACTTAAAGAAATATTTAATACTTCTTTATTATAGAAACATTTACTTGTTCTAAACTTTATATGTATTTTTTCCTAATTAGTGCACTTTATTTCTTAGAGTATTTTTAGGTTCACAGCAGAATTGAGCAGAAAGTGTAGAGTTCCTGTATATCTGCTGTCCTTGCATGTACCACCTCCCACTGCCAATATCCCAAACCTCTGCTACATTTGTTACAGTAGATGAACCTACATGTGACACATTAGTGTCACTTGAAGTCTAGTTTACATTAGGGTTGGTGCTTGGTGTTCTATATTCTTTGGGTTTTGACAAATGTATAATGACATTCACTTTTATGCAGTCTTTACACTGTTCTAAAGATCCTTTGTGTGCGGCCTGTTTACTCCCACAAAACCCTAGCATCCACTGGTTTTTATTTTTATTTTCTACTGACTCCATAGCTTTGCCTCTTTTACCATGTCGTGTGGTTGGAATCAGACAAAATGTAGCCTTTTTAGATGGGTTTCTTCCCTTAGTAATGAATTAAGATCCCTGCCTTTTTTTGTGACTTGATAGCTCATTTGTTTTGAGTGCTGAACACTGCTCTGTCAGCTGTATGTATCAGTTCGTTTATCCGTTTGCCTACTGAAAGACATCTTGGTTGCTTCCAACTTTTGGCCATTTTAAAGCTGCAATAAGCGTGTGCAGATTTTTGTATAGACATAAGGTTTCATTAAATATCAAGGAGAACAATTGCTGGATAGTATGGTAAGAGAATATTTAGTTTTGTAAGAAACCGTCAAACTGTCTTCCAAAGTGGAAGTACCATTTTGCATTCCCAGTAGCAATGAATGAGAGTTCCTGTTGTTACCACATTCTCCAGCATGTGATATTGTCATTGTTTTTGAATTTTGGCCATTCTAATAGGTATGTAGTGGTATTTCATTCTTGTTTTAATTTTCAGTTTTTTAATGACATGTCTTAGTTTGTTTGGATTGCTCTGACAGAGTACCCTAATAAATTTAGTTGCTTATAAACAACAGAATTTTTTTTCTCACAGTTCTGGAGGCTGCATAGTTCAGCCAAGGTTTGGTGTTTGGTTAAAACCTCCTTTCATAGATGGCTATCTTCTTGCTGTGTCCTTCCGTAATAGAAGGGGCAAGGGAGCTCTGGGGGGTTCTTTTATAAGGGTACTAATTTAATTCATGGGGGCTATATCCTCATGACCTAATCACTTGTCCAAAGGTTCCCCTCCTAATAGCATCACATTGTGGGTTAGGATTTCCACATCAATTTGGGAGGCATGCAAAAATTAAGTCCATACTAACATAAAATGTTGAACATCTTTTCATGTGCTTATTTGCCATCTTATATCTTCTTTGGTGAGGTATTTGTTCAGGTCTTTAGACTGTTTTTAAATTGGGTTGTTCATTTGCTTATTAGGTTTTAAGAGCTTTTTGTATATTTTGGATAACAGTCCCTTTATCAGATGTACAAAGGATCATACTAGAATACTATATGCCAGCAATTCAATAACCTAGGAGAAATGGACAAATTCCTAGAAATATAAACTGCCTAGATTAAATCATGAAGAATTGGAAAATCTAAAAGACCAATCAGCAGTGAGGAAATTGAAACAACCATCAAAAACCACTTAAAAAATAAAATACAGGACCAGATGGCTTCACTAGTGAATTCTACCAAACATTCAAAGATTTGAAACCTATCTTTTTCAAACACTTCCAAAAACAGAAGAAGAGGCAATATTTCCTAACACATTTTATGAAGCCAACATAACCCTGGTAACAAAACCTGGCAAGGATAACCCCCCTAAAAAGAAAACTACAGACCACTATATCTGATGAATGCAGATGCAGAAATTCTCAACAAAATACTAGCAAATTGAATACAACAATACATTAAAAAATAATACATCATGATCAAATGATATTCCAGGTGTACAAGGATAGTTCAACATACGCAAATTGATCAGTGTAATACACCACATTAACAAAAGAAAGGATAAAAAATCACATGATCTTATCCAATAGACTCAGAAAAAGTCACCTTAACTGGTGTAGCTCAGTTGGGTGGATGTTTTCCTGCAGAGTGAAAGGTCCCTGGTTTGATTCCTGGTGAGGGCATATGCCTCAGTTTTGGGCCTGCTTCCAGGTAGGGGCATGTGCAAGCGGCAGTTAATTGATGTTTCTCTCACACATTAATGTTTCTCTCCTCTTTCTCCCTCTCTCCCCCTCTCTGTAGAATAAATAAATAAAATCTGTAAAATATAGATGCAGAAAAAGAATTTGATAAGGTACAATATCCATTTATGATTAAAACACACAATCAAATAGGAATAGAAGAAAAGTACCTCAACATAATAAAGGCCATATTAAACAAACCAATACCATACACTATCATATCCCAATATGATATCATATCATACTCAAAAGTGAAAAACTGAAAGCTTTTCTTCTAAAATAAGAACAAGACAAGGATGCCCACTCTCACCTCTGTTACTCAACATAATGCTGAAAGTCCTAGCCAGAGCAATCAGGCAAGTGAAAGAAATAAAAGGTATACAAATTGAGAAGAAGTATGTGTCAGTTTTTGCAGATGACATGATTTTGTACATAGAACACCCTAAAGACTCCACTAAAAAATCTATCAGAAATAATAAATACATTAAAGTTGCAGAATACAAAATCAACGTACAGAAATCCACAGCTTTCTTATATATTAACAATGAAACTTCAGAAAAAGAAATTAAAAAAAATAATTCCTTTTGCATTTGCAACCAAAAGAATCAAATACCTAGGAATAAACTTAACAAAGGAGGTGAAAGACATATATACTGAATATTAGAGAGCATTATTAAAAAAGATTGAAAAAGATACAATGAAATGGAAAGATTTTCCCTGTTCATGGGTTGGAAGAGTCAACATAGTTAAAATGGTCATATTACCCAAAGAAATATACAGATCTAATGCAATCCCCATCAAAATCCCAATGTCATTTTTTTAAAAGAAATGTAACAAAAAGTTATCAAATTTATATGCAACCATAAAACCACAAATAGCCAAAGCAATCCTGAGAAAAAAGAATAAAACCTGAGATATCACACTAACTGCCCTCAAATTATACTATTGAGGTATGGTAATCAAAAGAGCAGAAAAACACACACAAAAGTCATTGGAACTCTGAGAATTAAGAGTCCAGAAATAAAAACACATGTATATGGGAAAATAATTCTTGACAAAGGAGCCAAAAACACACAATGGAGAAAAGATAGCCTCTTCCATAAATGATGCTGAGAAAAATGGAAAGCCACATGCATAAGAATGAAACTAAATTAGTTTGTCCCCATGTACAAAAATATAATTCAAAATAGATCAAAGACCTAAATACAAGACCTGTAACAATAAATTACAAGGAAGAAAGCATAGGTACTAAACTTATTACACTTACTTTACTTGGTTGTAGAGAACATTTTATGAAAGGCAAGGAAGTAAAGGCAAAAATAAACAAGTAGAACTGTATCAAACTTAAAAGCTGCACAGCAAAAGAAACTGACAAACAAATAGCAACCAACCGAATAGAAGATGATTTTTGCAAAAAACAGGTCTAACAAAGGGTTAATATCCAAAATATATAAGGCACTCATAAAACTCAACACCAGACAAGCAATCCAATTACGAAATGGGTAGAGGACCTGAACAGATACCTCTCCCAAGAAGATGTACAAATGGCCGACAGATACATGAAAAGATGCTCAACTTCACTAGCTATTAAGGAAATACAAATGAAAACTACCATGAGATACCACCTCATACCTGTCAGAATGGCTATTTATCAACAAGACACGTAATAAGTGTTGAAGCGGTTGTGGAGGAAAGGGAACCCTCATTCATTGCTGGTGGGCAAGTACACTGGTGAACAGTCTGTGGAAAATAGTCTGGCAGTGCCTCAACAAATGAAGAACAGAGTTACCATACAGCCCAGCGATCCCTCTCCCAGGTATCTACTTGAAAAACTCAAAAACACGTATTGACAGAGATGTATGCCACCCCTATGTTCACTGCAGCATTATTCACAGTGGCCAACACATGAAGTCAAAGTGTCCTTCGATAGAGGACTGGATAAAGAAGGTGTGGTACATATATGCAATGGAGTACTACTCAGCCATAAGAAAAGACGAAATACTGCCTTTTGCAACAACATGAATGGACCTTGAGAATATTATGCTAAGTGAAATAAGTCAGACAAAGCTAGATCCTATGATTTCACTCATAGGTGGGATGTAAAACTGACACTCGAGGACACAGAGAGCAGTGTGAGGGTAACCGGAGGGAAGGGGGTGGGGGTGTAGTGGAAGTGGATCATCTAATATATGGAGACAGGATATGGTTTGATTTCAGGTGATGGGCAACACAGTGCAATATACAGATCTTGTGTCTTAAAAATGTACAGTTGAAACCTATTCGATCCTATTAACTAATGTCACCCCAATAAATTTAATTTTTTTAAAAGAGCTCTATATATGTTGGATAACAGTCCTTTATCTGATGTTTCTTTTGCGAATATCTTCTCGCAGGCTGTGACTTGTCTTCTCACTCTCTGACGCTTGTCTTTTGCAGAGCTGGTTTTAACTTGAATGAAGCTCACCTTATCAATTATTTCTTTCATGGGTCATGCCTCTGGTGTTGTATCTAAAATGTTGTCACCATACCCAAGGTCATCTAGATTTTCTTCTGTGTTATCTTGTAGGAGTTTTGTAGCTTTGCATTTTATTTTAGGTCTTTGATTCATTTTGAGTTAACACTTGTGAAGTGTATAAATTTTGTGTCTAAATTTTCTTTTTTTACATGTGGCTGTCCAGTGTTCTAGCACAGGCTTTTGAAAAGACTGTATTTTCTCCATTGTTTGTTCCTTGTCAAAGGTTGCTTTTGACTTTATTCATGTGGGGTCTTTTTCTGTTCTCTTTTCTGTTCAATGGATATTTTTGTATATTCCTTTGTCAAGACCACGCTCTCTTGACCGCTGCTGCTTTATAGTAAGTCCTGAAGTTGGGTAGTGTCAGTCCTCGGACTTTGTTTGCCAGCGGTACTGTGCTGCTGGTTCTGGTTCCTTTTCCTCTGCGTCAGCTCCAGAATCAGCTTGTCGATACACACAAAACAACTTGCCGGGAATTTGATGGGGATTGCATTGAATTTATAGGTCAAGTTGACAATATTGAGTCTTCTTACCCATGAACATAGAGTACCTCTGCATTTATTTAGTTCTCTGATTTTATTTGCACTTTTAATAGATTTTTGTATTACTATATATAGCACTTTAAAATTTAGTCAAAGTCTTTCAATGTTATGCCGATACGGCATCTTAGCTAAATATGGATCTTTTATTTTGTAGCCATAAAATTGAACCCATTCTTAAATAAGAACTTTGTATAATAAGATTTTTAAAATTTTAAATTCATACTATACATATAGGAATTTTTATTTTAACAATTTAAAATAGGACTCTCAACGCATACCACTTTTAATCTTTTCTCCATGAACTTAGTTCAGCTCATTTTAAGATAAGACTTTTTGCATGCAGAATTCAGTATAAATCTTTGCATATTTGTCTTAATATGGGATTAAAAGTTGTATGAGTTAAAAGCATATATTTGTTGCCCTGGCTGGTGTGGCTCAGTGGATTGAGCGCAGGCTGCGAACCAAAGGGTTGCAGGTTCGATTCCCAGTCAGGGCACATGGCTGGGTTGTGGGCCAGGTCCCCAGTGGGGGCCACGTGAGAGGCAACCACACATTGATGTTTCTCTCCCTCTCTTTCTCCTTCCCTTCCCCTCTCTCTAAAAATAAAATAAAATTAAATAAATAAACATAAAAGCATATATTTGTCAATTGAATCCATTATTAAATTAAGCATTTGAAAGTTCTTATAGGGAATCTTTCCAGTGCTGGAAAAGTAGAGTATTCGTGATTTTTGCAGTAACAGTAATAGCTAAAAAAATGAGAAAGTGATGAGAAACTGTTTTTTTAAAGCTATCAGTCCTTATGCTGGTAATGTCTATAATAGTGTCACTTGTTAGCATTAAGAGCAGCTAGTAACAGAAAATTACCAGGTGCAAGTGTGTCACTGTCTAAACTTCCTATGTTGTTGTTTTGTGGAGAAGATAAAATAGTTTATGGGAAATACAGTATTTAAAATGAGGAAATGAGTGTCTGCAGGAGGAAGGAAAGTAAAATAAGAGTACTTCTCATTTTCTTAATATTATTTAGACAAAAAAAATTGAGTACTCAATTATGGAATTTAACAATTCATCCTTTTTTTGGCATTACTGCATCTTGAGGTTCAATAAGCAAAGCTCCTAATATTTTTGTCTCTCCTTTTCCATATCACAACTGGAATGAATTTTACTTTTGCTGTATGAATGAAGTAAATTGCTATGTAAATGAATCCTTCCTTATGAAGGTAATATTAAAAAAAGTTCCATTTCCTCTGCTCTCCTCCATCCCTTTCTCCTATGTGTCTCCCTCCCCCTCCCCTTCTCCATTCTTCCTCCCCTTCTCCCTTCTTCTCCCCTTCCCCATTACACTTGCATTATAAAATCTCCCTTTCTTAGTCAGATCCCACAACTCTTCAGTTACTTTGAGTTATTAAAGAACTTACAACTTTTAGGATGTAAAAAGCCCAATTTATTTCTTGTAATCTTACAGAGCTTATATTCTAGTGGGGACAGACAATAATATAAGAAATAGATAAGATACATAATATGTTAGAGAGTGATAGATACTATGGAGAAAAAGTAGAAAGGAGGATGTGAAATGTGGGGACTATGCGTGATGGAGGAAACTCTGTAGATACCTCAAAGAGGAACATCATTCAGGCAGAGACACAGCTGGTGTAGAGGCCTTGAAGTGGAAGTGTACATTGTGTGTTGGAGAAACAGGTTACTCAACTAGTTGAACCAGGAAGAGAGGAGCAGATGAAAAGGATGGTGGGGGTTGTAGTGGCAAATGTGTAGTGCATGGTAGGGTCGTAAGGCTTGAATTTTAACACAGAATAAGAAGGCAAGCCTTTGGAGGGTTTTGACCAGAGTTTTATGATCTGATTTACCTTTTAACTATCATTCTGTCTGGTTGTCATATTGAGAAAAGACTACTGTGGTGGTCCTATTATACAGGTAGGCTTTTGTAATTAACTATGTAGAGGATGTTGGTGTTTTTGAATCAAGATTGACTGGTAGGAGTAGTGAGTGTTAGAATTTGGGGTATGTTTTGAAGATAAACCCAGCAGAATTTGCTGATGAACTGAATGTGGGGTAGAAAGAATGTTGTCAAGGATTAGGTCTTAAGGCTTTTATCCCAACAAACTGGAAGGAAGACTGGAGTAGCCATTAGAAGAAATAGGGAAGATTGTGGGAGGAAGTCAATATGGGACATGTTAAACTTGAGGTACTTTTCATAATTATTAAATATAAAGACTGTTGAGTAAGAATTTTGATGTATAGTCTGGAAATCAGGATAGGAAATCTAGGCTGGAGATACAGATTTGGGAATTAAGAGCTTATTGGCACTATTAGAAGCCATAAAACTGCATGAGCTCACCAAAAGAGAAGATGTAGGTAGAAAAAAAGAGAGGTCCAAGAACTGAGCTCTTGAGAACTAGCAATATTTAGAAGTTAAGGAGAAAAGGAAGAGCAACAGTGATTGAGAAGGAGAGGCTAGGAAAGTTAGGTGGAAAACCATTCGGTTATTCTAGCAACAAAATAAGAGAAAGTATATCAGTACATCAAGGAGGAAGAAGTGATCAACTGTGTTAAATGTTGCTGGGCCAGGCAAATACGATGAGGATTTGAGAAATGAGCATTGGGTCTAGTGATGGTATCATTTGTGACTTTGGATGATAGCTCTTCAGTGGAGTGACAGGAGGAGTAAAGCTTGTTGAGGCATTGAGGTGGGAGCTGGAAGGAGTAGAGGAATAGAGGTTTGTTTTTACTAAGGTTGAGGAAATGGTACTTTGGTGTTCTTCTGGGTGTGGTTCACAAGAGAGGTAAAAATAGATGATCCAGGATGGAGTTTAGAATGGCTGGAGTTTTGCGCTTATGAAAAAAGAGAAAGAGATTGAAAACTGGTGTAAATAGCACCTATCTTGAGATTGTCAGCATTTATCACCCATTTTCTACCTAGCTGTGAAACCTCATTGGCAGGTTAGCTGCTAGTCTATAAAATGCTTTGAGTTAGGATGGAATCACTCCTATACCTAATGCCTTCTCTCCATCCTTTCCCTATTCCTCCTTTAAAAAAAAAAAAGGTCTGACTAGCAGATGACACCTTTGTGAAAAGGAAAAAGCCCCTTATTCCAAGTAAGGCAGCGAACACAAGGGCTGGGTTTCAGCCCCTACTTACTTTAAGCTAGATGTCCTTTAAACAGTGAAGGAGTCAGTACTTTAAGCTGCAGCCCTCTTCAGTCTACTCCACGACAAAGGGAAAGTCATATTTAATATTCTGCTGTAATAAACATCTCTTTTATTCTGTGGCAAAATAGCATGATAAGTGAAAAGAAAGGAAATGCGAGTACCAGCTCTTCTCCCAACTGGCAAAAGGTATTTAAAATGGATTATTTAGTTTCTGTGCCTTGATTTCTTCAGGTATAAAGGGTTGGGTTTGCCTTCAACCAAATCCTTTCCTGTCTGAAATTCTGTGATTCATTAGAATAGAGTAATCTACAACTTAATTTCTAGTCAACCATGTGAAGCATAGTATAGTTCTGCTAAGAACTAAAAAATATCACTCAGGAAATTTGGTTTCTTGAATTCTCACATAAATAATTATTTGTAGAACTTGACTGGAGATTAAATTTGAGGTAGCAGCACTGAAATTTTAAGAGGACTTAAAGGAAAACCAAAATACAGACTAGTTCATAGACTTTGTCCAAATTCTCTCTGCGTTATCTTATAGCTGCGGGACATGTGGGAAGTGATTTAACACTCCAAACCCTAGTTTCCTCATCTAAAAATAGGAATAACAGTACCTACTTCATAGATTTGTAAGGAGGATTAAACAAGTTGTACACTGTGGTGCTAAGAACAATGCCTGGCTTATAATAAGGATAAAGCAAACCTTAGCTAACACTACTACTATGGCTATTACTACTACATCGTGCGTAGAGTTTAGAAATATTTTAGTGAAGTAGCTATCTTATCAAAGTCTCTGATACTATAATTTAATTTTATAATGGTTATCTTTAGTCACTAAGGGAAATTGACTGAGAAAAGGAAATGCCAGTGAATCAGGTTTAACTTTTTTTTCTCCCCCAAATTGGTACCCTGTTTTGTATATCTTTAGTTACAATGAAAATTCAGTTAGGGGCGTATACTGCTTCTCAGCTGATGACAGGACGAGCCATTACTGTAATTAGTTCCAGTTGCTGTGATACTTAAAACTTATGAAGAAGTATTGTGTTCAAAAATATATTTTCCCTAAATAGGCTGAAGGAATAACATTTTGTTTGTCATATATATCTTCCTTAAAGATAGATTTTTGAAGCATCCTGTGTTTTGATTATACCATCAAGTTTTCTACACCCTTTCTATATAAACTTTTTCAGAGCACATATTTGATTATTGATAGCATCACTTACCTCGTGTTTACAGTTCATACTTGGTTTTAAAGAATTAAGATATACTTGAAATTATTTTCAGTTATACTGAATGTTGTATTGTAATTATTGTGGTTGATTTATCGATACTGGTTTGCACTAATATTATGTCAAACATGCAGATCATTTCTAAACTGGTAACTTTAAAAGAGGAAAAGCTTTATATAATATATTACCTTAGAAAGTCAAGGTAATTAATGATGTAAAGGTTAGAGAAAAATGGAAGTCTGTAAGGTAAATTTGAAGAATTTTAAGGAGTACTAGATGGACCTTAACTGACAAGTAAACATGAATTTAGATTTTAGTTGAATTATCTCATTTGTCTTTTATAAACTAAATGAGTCATACACAGTACAGTGTACCTGGGATTTCGTAGCACTTAGCACTCAGACCTTGGTTTCTAAAACCTTCCCACCAAAAGGAACCAGGGATCCTTGAAGAAATGGCTCATTCCAAGGCTGGGAGCCTAGAAAGTAAGGAAGTGTTCAAAAAAACTGATGGTGGGCAGTCACCAGACAATAGGGGCCATTTCGAAGAGGCTCTCACTGGCCAAATCTGGGTAGTTGGAGCATCAAAATAATTAAAGGCTGTAATAAACTATAAAGCAGCATTGGGAAAGCAATAGGAATCCACGAGATCTCACTGGTAGTATACACATTCATACAAATAGAGCTAACGAGCCAGCTGGTAAATGTGATTTTAGTAGTTAGTTCCACCAAGACTCACAAGTGGATCTTAAATCTAGGGGACAAATGATGAAGACCAGGGTATTTGCGTGGTCTTAAAGTG
Organism: Micronycteris hirsuta; assembly: GCA_004026765.1. Lineage (NCBI taxonomy): Eukaryota > Metazoa > Chordata > Mammalia > Chiroptera > Phyllostomidae > Micronycteris > Micronycteris hirsuta. Next base: position 111,691 of record PVJI01000693.1, read on the forward strand.
TTTGTCCAAAGGTTGCCTCTTAGTTGTAGTGGAAAGGTATTACGTAAGCAGTAGGAATATTGGAAAGCACTTGACTGGGCAATGAAAATTAACGTCACCATTTAGGGACAGGTGAATGAATACCCTGTGCTTCTGGTTGCAATACCCTGAGAAGAACACACCACCACTTATGTCCTATTCTGGCCACTGAGGCACCACCTGTAACTAATCTTGAGGAAACATCAGACAAGTTCAAAATGATGAACGTTCTTTTAAAAAAAGAACTGTATTAAAAAAATGTTAATGTTATAAAAGTCAAAGAAAGGCTGGAAGGCTTTTTTATATTAAGCCTATAAAGGTGCAGGACATAGATGATCCCAAGACTGAATGCTGTATCTGGAGAAAAATTATAAGGTTTTTTTTTTTAAGACATTATTGGATCAGTTGACAATTTTTTGCAGACGGTAGGTTTTAAGTATTATATTGATACTGTATGTACTGAATTGTGGCTGTATTGTGATTGTATTGGAGATTGTTTAGGAAATGCACACTAAAGTATTTATGGAAAAGGGGTTATGATGTATTCAACTTGACTCTCAAATGGCTCAGGAAAAGCACTTTGCATGTATGTGGGTGTGTGGTTATTCATATACATGTACCTATGCATAGAGAGGGGGAGTGATAAAGCAAGTGGGGCAGAATGCTGACAGAAAGAGATCTAGGTAAAGTTACACGGATGTTCTTGGTTGTGATTTTTTCTCTAAGTTTGAAATCTTTCCAAATAAGTTTATATACATACACACACTCATTGTAGGTCATTTCTTATTGCTCTAGGTTGCTAATTTACCTTTAATATTTAACTGGCTTAAGATATTAAAATTCATTGCTTACCGATATACACATTGATTTTTAATTTCTCTTAAATAGTGCTGGGCCTAAAGGAGATAACATTTATGAATGGAGATCGACTATACTTGGTCCACCAGGTTCTGTATATGAAGGCGGTGTGTTTTTTCTGGATATCACATTTTCATCAGATTATCCATTTAAGCCACCAAAGGTAAGAACATAGAAGTGCATTCTTTAATATTTATCCTGCTCCTCTCAAATCAGTTTATTCTAGCACTTAAATGTATATTGGTGTAATAACTTTCATTGTTTTTCATGGATTGATATGGAGACTCTCATGCACCAAGAAGTTTAAAACTATGAGAGTAATTGGTTTCTGCCTTTTACAAATAACTGTAATCAGCAAAAGAGGGTTCATCGGTTGTAAATAAAAGTACAAGGGGGGCCAAAAAAACCTGGAATTTAAAAAAATATATGTATTTATTTTTACCTGTTTAAACTGAAGTCACCTTCAAAGTACTCTCCATTCGATGCAATACATCAATCAAGACATTTTTTCCCACTGCTTAAAAGTTTCTGAACTTGTCGGTTTTGATTCTTTTTAGTGCTTCTGCTGTTTTTTTTGTTTCACCTATTCCACATTGTCAAAATGTTCCCTTTTGAGGACTTTTTTCATCTGGGGAAGCAAAAGAAAGTCACTCAGGGTGAGATCAGATGAATAGGGAGGGTGAGGCACGGGGCATGCTGTTTTGGTAAAAAATTGCTGAACACACAGTGTGGCATGGTGCGGGCAGGTGCGCTCATAAATCACCCATCATGAAATGGGCGAACACGTTGAAAGAGCGTTCAAAAAGAAAATTCACTGAAGCCAAACAGCCTGTCACAACAGTGCCAGCTGGTACACTGATACAGATGGGTTCCTAGAACACGCACCTAGTGAGGGAATCCTGTACTACAAGGGGCCTGCCCCCTAGAAGATAATTCTGGATTTTTCAGCACCCCCCCCCCAACTTGTATACCAGTCTGCACATCATTAAAGCAGATGAATTTTTGGTTTTAGATATGAGGGAAAATATCCTCTGAACCTTCCTTATAAAAAGTAAACCTGTGTGACAGCTTCTAGAAATAAGGGTTAAATAACTTGAATTTTGAGCTAAGTACTATACCTTATCTTTATAGATGAGCAAAAAATAGAAAAACATGGCAAAGAAGAGAGAGACTAATACTATTTAGTAAACTTATTTTGTGCTCTCTGTAGGTAGAATGTAGTGATGGGAATGAGGATTGCTAGGTGACTTAATGCGTCCTTGTGGTCTCTGATTATGAATTAGATGATAACAGAGAAGGGTTGAGCCTTGTAATGAATGGCAATTCTTTTTCAAGTCTTAAACATAAGTTACTTAAATAGATTCTTCCTCTTGACTTCTCATTATAAAATGGTCAGGCCAGCTGGTAAAAACCACAAATACTAAGCCTGAGCGTAATTATTCTACACTTGATCTTAGCCAAAAGGCCTGGAGGCGAGGAGTATAATTATTCTTAGTTACAAAGATTTATGACATGTTAGGGAAAAGTTTGTTACCAAGCCCTTAACTATGATGAAGTGTTTTCTTTGTCAGTGTAGTTCCTTCTGTTTCCAATACTGTGTAAAAATATATGCAACAATTTAATTCCTGCAAAAAAAGAAAAAACCCAGACAGTGTGTATTATCTAAAAAGGTAACATTTCCACCTAGTGGTATTTACCCTAAATTGCACATACCAAGTCTTCCTAGTACCTACCTACTTGCTCTCAAATACAGCTATTAGTTTTTTGAGTGCTTTACTCTGGTCCCATTGGAATTTAAGATCTTTAAATGATTGTCTTAATGCTCCCAGGTATATAGATTATGTCTCGCTAGATCAATCAAATGAAATGATAAAACCATCGTGTTAATAATAACAGAAATTGTATTCACATTCAGAACGGCATGTTAAATGGCAGTATGTCACTGGCCACTCAGTTTGCATTCAGTGGTTTTCTGTATGATAGGAAACAAATAAAACACAAGTAAAATAAGCTCATGACTATAGATAGTGATACTTTTACATGCTTTTTTTTCATGTTGGAAAAGTGGTTTTAACATGATAGCAAAATCAGAAAAAAAATTTGTAAGATTTACTTTTTACCAAATTATCTTTGTACATGAGGGAAAATCTGTTAAAGAAAAAAGACTTCCTACGATCTTTTAATGGAAAACAGAAATTGACTAACACGGAGTTTTAAATTATAGTTCTCTGTATGATTTATCATAATTGGTTTGGTTAATGTAATGACTTTTAAAATTAATTTAGCATGTTAATTTTTTGCTGGTCTAAGTATTTTAGTTTTTTAAGCCTTTAATGTTAATTCTTCTTACCTAAGGTTATCTTACACAGTATTGTGAAGCATTATTTAGATCTATAGCTGGCCAGGTGAAAAAGAAATAAGACTTCTGCTTTTATCTTAGTGTTAGGTATAATTATTTCTCTACAGCGCTGCTTATTTTTGAAGTTCAGATAAAGTGGTTGAACTTCAAAATATTAATTATATTGTGTTTGTAAACCATATAAATAGTCAGCTGTCAAAATCTTAGCATGTATTCCATATTCTATAGCAGAACTATCTAATAGGAATATAATGCAAGCTACACGTGTAATGTTAAGTTTTCTAGTAGCTACATTAAAGGAGTAGAAACAGTTTATTAATTTTAATAATATTTTATTAACCCAGTATATTGAAAATATTGTCCTTTCAGCATGTAACCACTATAAGGGTATTATTAATGCTATATTTTACTTTCCCTTTTTGATATTAAGTCTTTGAAATCTGATGTGTATTTTACACTTTTAGCCCTTTTTAATTCAAGTAGCCATCGTTGAAGAGCTCTGTGTAACTATGCAGTATGTGTGGTGTTTAGAGCGGTTCTAGACGTGCAGGGGCGGCTCTCCCCTCACCCCTGCAAGGCCAGTGGTGTCTTTCCTGTTAGACTGGTGGCTCCTTTTTTGTTTTTAATTTTGCATCCTTATCAGAAAGACACTTTTGAGGGTTTTTAATATTTTCTTTCTGTACTCCACTTAGGAGATCACAGTACGCTGCTATTTCCAAGAGCTCAGAAACTCTTTTTTTCCCCTCTGCAACTCCAAATTAGAAACTAACCACTCAATGTTTGTGATTGTTTTGAACTTAACAGTATTTGTTCCTACGATTTATCTTCTTTTTTCACACATCTCGGACATATTAGTTTCCTTTTCCTTTATTCAGTAGCTTAGGACCTTGTTTGTTTTGTTTTACTTTCTTGTTTAACGGGACAGTAAGGCAGTTGTGGAAATAAAAGACTAGGAAATAGACTGGCGATTTTACCAACCTTCCTCTAAGTTGTTCTCCAGTATTTTCTGACACATGGCCAGAAATTGGCCAAGTTCTACAACAAACTATTGTCACTTTTATTTATTTCATCTTTAAAAAATCCTTTACCAGTTCTTCTTACCTTTGACATCAAAACGCTTTTGTTCTTCCTCACTTTTTCTGCCTTTAGAGTGGGTGTTGTGTGTGCACGCGTGTGTGTATGGTGCGTATATGACATAGAATTACTGCATAATTCATTTTGATTACGCTGATCAGATCAGCTACTCACTTGGATTTAAAATCATTGTAGTTCTTGCAATACTGGTAAAAACCAGAAAATTTCGTTTAACCAAATTAAATAAAACCATTTGATTTTGTTATTACTTAAACCTAGTATTTGATTAGCTCTTTAGTTAAATTATCTGCTATTTAGTGTCATCTCTGATGTTTTACCCTTCATTTATGCTGGTTAGGGTTTTAGTTGCCAAGAAAGCATTTCATTTTCTTCCTGTTTTTAATGTGACTGCCCTTAGGTTACTTTCCGCACCAGAATCTATCACTGCAACATCAACAGTCAGGGAGTCATCTGTCTGGACATCCTAAAAGACAACTGGAGTCCTGCTTTGACTATTTCAAAAGTTTTGCTGTCAATTTGTTCTCTTTTGACAGACTGCAACCCTGGTAAGAAAATATTTATTAACATACAGTGAAGCTGTAGAAACCAGTGAATTTTCTTGGTTAGTTTAAATGTGCATTTGAGAAGGGATGTTGGTGGAAAGATCGGGTAAAATATTTTGCAAGGAAGTTATCGATACCATTTCAATGAGAATAGACCAAAAATTGCACAGTAATTCTCTTTAGTTCGTTACTGGAATGCTACCCTATACTTACTTTCTCCCTGTCACTGACGGGCTGTTTTCTGAATTCCGTGCTGTACAAACCACTTTGACGGCAGTAAAGCAATGTCTCTGACACCAGTGCCTCCATTTCTTCTTGTGTGCTGCCTCGTGCTTCCCAGCAGCCACTTGGTGTGAAGAATTTGTTCTCTCTTCCTCTTTTGGATTATAGTTCGTTGTAGTGGATGTAGTTAATAGTGGAGGATATTAAAAAATTGTAGCTAATGAGATAGTTGGACAAGATTATGATTATGTGTACTTAGAGGTAAAGTCATTAGTGCAGAATTTATAACAATGTAAAGAAATGCATAACTTCCACACGTGATTTTTAACATGGATAGCCGGATTGAAAAAGTGATGTTTGAGACAGGATTTTACATACGTTATCTTATTAGGAGGTCACTTTTTAAAAGAAGTTGACTTATTTTTTCTAAAGCTTTGATTAATCACCAGAGGCAATTACTGTTATCTTCAGCCCAGCAGTTGTACATACACCAAAGATGGATGTACGGATGGTTGGATAGATAGATATTGTAACATCGTTTATTAGGTTGGCCAAAAAAGTTCATTTCCCCCCCAGTAAGATGGCTCTAGTAGTGCTTAGTTGTCTTTAATTTTTTTTTTGTCTTTAATTTCATTTGAAAAAATTTTGTTAGATCGTATTGTGACAGCTGTCATATCAGTGCAAATTTTTAAAAATCTTACCAAAATTGGTGATTTGTGTGTAGTCATTTTAATATTGAAGATGGAAGAAAATATACAACTTTTTTGGCATATCATGCTCTATTATTTCAAGAAATGCAACTGAAACACACAAAAAAGATTTGTGCAGTGTATAGAAAAGGTGCTGTGACTGATCAGACATGTTAAAGTGGTTTGCGAAGTTTCATGCAGGAGATTTCTCGCTGGATGATGCTCCACAGTCAGGTATGGACCAGTTGAAGTTGATAGCCATCAAATTGAGACGTTAATTGAGAGTGATCAGCGTTATACCATGTGGGAGATAGCCGATGTACTCAAAAATCCAAATCAATAAAGTTATTGGTGGAAATGGAAAGTCTGTCTTTTATTTTAGGAAAAAACTAAACAGACTTTTTAGCCAACTCAGTATTACAGCAAGATTGGAAACAACTTGAATGTCCATTAATAGAGGATCTACCTATTAAAAACAATGAGACAGCAATCTGTGAACTGATAGGAAAAGCTGTCTAAGATATATTAAGTAAAAAAAAGCAAGGCACTGAAAAAATACATATGTGTAACAACATATTCTAAAAGTGTGTACATATATGTATCTCTGGATAGAAATGCTGCAAATAACTGACAATATTTTGCTAGGGGAAAGAACTCCTGAGTAATAGAGGTTTATATCTCAGATTGAATTTCCAGTTCAGAACTCTATTTTTTTAAAAAAATGGTAAATTTTCTAATGGAGATAAGGATAGTTATTTGAGTCCTTTTTGCATAGAATGAAGGAAACATTTTACTCTGAATAGCATTGCATTGTTAGATCTGAGTTTTTATTTTAAAATTACATTTTTAATGTTTGTTCATAAGAAGGCAGAAATACCATCTAGTACACTTTCATTATTGATTAAAATGTCAAGAGTAAAAAAAAAAATTTTGTATAGTAAAGGGAGATATCTTTTATAAAAATCATTTATTAACTCAACATTCACTTTTTAGTTAAAAGGGCCTTCAACAAAATTGAATATTAATATTAAGATGCTGCTAAAAAATTCATGTTTCAGTTGAATAAACTGTTAAAACTGTACCTTTAAGACATATAACATCTTTTATTATTCTTTCCACTTTTCCAGCGGATCCTCTGGTTGGAAGCATAGCCACTCAGTATTTGACCAACAGAGCAGAACACGACAGGATAGCCAGACAGTGGACCAAGAGATACGCGACATAATTCACGTAATTTGGATACAGTGTGAAGGAGCAGAGGCATCTTCTCACTGTGCTGCAAATCTTTATAGCCTTTACAATACGGACTTCTGTGTATATGTTATACTGATTCTACTCTCTGCTTTTATCCTTTGGAGACTGGGAGACTCCCCAAAAAGGTAAATGCTATCAAGAGTAGAACTTTGTAGCTGTAGATTAGTTATGTTTAAAATGCCTACTTGCAAGTCTTGCTTCTTTGGGATATCAAAATGTATTTTGTGATGTACTAAGGATACTGGTCCTGAAGTCTACCAAATATTATAGTGCATTTTAGCCTAATTCATTATCTGTATGAAGTTATAAAAGTAGCCGTAGATGACTAGGAATTATGTCATTTGTATTAAACCCAGATCTATTTCTGAGTATGTGGTTAATGCTGTTGTGAAAAATGTTTTACCTTTTACCTTTGTCAGTTTGTAATGAGAGGATTTCCTTTTACCCTTTGTAGCTCAGAGAGCACCTGATGTATCATCTCAAACACAATAAACATGCTCCTGAAGGCACAGTTTCCTGTCGTAATATTCTAAGTCTGTCTTGTTAGAAGGTGTGTCTGAGATGATTGTTAATGAAATAAAAATGCAGATATGAAGATACTACTAAAGACTAGTACAAATGAATTATCAAATAGAAAACATTTGAAATGTTATTAAATGTGTAGAGTTCTTTTAAGTTCAAATGAGAGAATATGATGAGGTTAAAAATGCAAAACTGGATTTTAAACCATTGGTTTCAAAAACATACAACGCTCTACTTTGATAATATGATATATGAGATAAAAATAATAAGAAATTCTGGTTCACTCAGGAGTCTTATATTGTCTTGTCGTACATTTTATTTCCAAATTGATGATTTCTGTCCACCACTGGGCAATATTGTCAAAAACTCTACTCTGGTAGCTTTTCTATGTCTTGGTGCATTTTTTTTAGTTTACTTCTAATCTTGGTCTTGAGTTTGTATGGTGTGCAGTGTGCATCACCATTCCTGTTGTGGCACTTGGCCAGTAGCCGGACAGAGTTGAACGCAGAAACCCTTTTCTGCCCTGAATGTGGACAAGAACTCTGGATTAGTGTGCAGATGTGGCATTCTCAATTGAAAAACTACCACATTTTAAGGGTTCCGCAGGTTATATAAATTCCTACTTTCTAGTTTTAATTATTAAATATTAGATTTCTTAAAGGAGTTAGAATTACTTTGTAATATTCAGGTATGGTAAACAGTATAAATGCTCTTTTTTTCCCCCTGTGACTGGGGTATTTATAGAGGTAATTCTTCAGTCATGTAGCCAAGGTTGTGAAATATGAAGCAAATGTTTTCTCCAGTACTACATGTGGAAACAGATTACCATCTTAAAATTTGTAGAGTGGAATTATTAGAATAAAAATACACTGCTTCAAAAAGAAAGTAAAACCTTTATGGTTGCATGTATCCTTGCTAAGAATAGTGGTCTTCTTTTGACTTGAGTGTCAATAGAAGTCTTAAATCAGGGTAAAAATAAAATTACTTATATATCTACTTTTTTACTTAAACTCTCCCCTTAAGAAATCTCCCCATATTACAGAGGAACAGCAAACAAAAGGTAGCATTTTGAAAATTCAGGCCTAGGCCTATGAAAACCTGTACGCTTTGACTATGTTAAGTGGTGCCTAGTAATCTATAATGGAGTTCGAGTCAATGTGATGAGAGCGAGGACCTTTTATGTAAGCTACGAGGCTTTCTCTCTAGGTCGACTGCAGAAAGGAGTCTGTCCCCACTTCCAGCATTGTACATTCTGTATTCTAGAGCAGTGATTTTCAGCACATGTGCCACAAGAATGTTTGAAACATGTAATACCTGACTAGTTGGGAGCACCGACCTCTTTTCTCTTAGACTGTCAAATAAAAAATGACAACAGCCAACACAACAATAGCAGTCCAGTGTGAATGAATTAAAATTACACCTATTTTTGGTCAGATTGGCAAAAAAAAATATTTTTTGGTGTGCCACAGAATTTTAGTAGTTTACATGTGCCATCACATGAAAGAGGTCGAAAATCACTGCCCTAGAGGAATAAATTTCTCTCTTTGTGCTAGAAAAGCTTGCATCCTACTGAATGTTAGGATGTTTGGGGGTGCTGCCGTTGCTCTTCCTTCATTTGCTCTCAGTCTAATTACTACCACCAGCCTCATCTGCTTATTTGTGGAGCTGTGTCCTCTGCTCACCTGGGACAGAAGGGAGGGAATTGGTTACTTGACAGTATTTGTGATTCTTGTACAAGCTCCCTTTGTGGCCCTGAGTAAACACTAACTTTTTTGAGTTTCAGTTTATTCATATATGAAACAAAAGAGTTGAATTTGATTATTTCCATATTCTCTGTTAGCCCCCAAACTCAGGTAATTTTAACCTTATAAAATTTGTTATGCTTGTCTGCTTTCTCTTTTTGGGAAACAGGCTACAATATCAAATGGGCTGAAATAAAAACCAGTCATCGTATGGTTTTTTTTAACGACTAGGTGTCCTTAAAAATCCAGATTTTTAAAAATCTTCTCTACTGAAAAAATATAGATCTGCTTTCTGGTTACATAGGTATTCATCTATACTATACTATACTATACTATACTGTACTCAAATAAGGCATATTATAAAGAAGGGCTTTTTTTCCCCTTGAAACTTTGCTCTAGATATAAATTATAATGTTTCAAAACCCAGACTTTTCTCATCTATTAAGAGCAAATTTTACAAGTTAGAGTCCAAACGTAACTTTGCAAGTATTCAGGAGTGGTCATGGCACCATGCATCCATCGAGCCTGGAGCGTTCTAATTATGCTCGTGTGACCTTAGAGGCGTGTGCAGTGCACCACTGCACGCCAGGCATGTTGCCGAGGAGCCTTGTCTCATGGACTCCCTGAAGAGCTCTAGGAGAGAGACTGACCATCCGCAGTTGACAGTGAAACTGACGCACAGACAGGTTAAATAGCTTATCCCAGATTACACAGCCAGTGAGTTCAGGTGCAGCCCCCAGTATTTACAACCAGGCTGAGTTTTTGGTATAACATCATAGTTAATATTGAATATGTATATATGTAAAAGCAGATTTACATAGCTTAATAACTTCTGAAAATTACTCAGTAAGGTAAGGTACAGTTTTGTATTTTAGTAAATCCTTATTTTAGTAGTCTTAATTTAAAAGTCTGAAATGGAATCTCACAAAATAAGGCTTTATTGATAGTTTCCAATGAATAGAAAGTATGTTTATTTAACTTCTGCCTTAGACATTTGTCATAAAATACTTTTAACTTCACTGATTTCCTTTTTTTTTTAATTTGGAAGAAGATATGATATTATTTTAAATTTATTTAACTATATATCACATAACGTCAAGAAATTTATAAGCATTTGTTGACTACTTTTTCAAAATAACAACGTGTATTAGTTATTTAAACGTTGCCTCTTTTTCCCCCTCAAAGCCAGGAAATCTTAAATAATCATAGGGATAAAATTCTGTAGACATACGCAGTGTGAACTGAGCCATGTATATGCCACTCTTTCTAATAAGAACTTTGAGCTGTTGTGTACTTGAAATCAGCCCATTAACTTGTTCAAGGGTGTTCTTATAGCAATATAAGAATGGCTGCATTGTGAAATTTAAGTCAGTTTCAGTCATGTGACTTCAGATGTTAGCCTGTATTATTATCATGTTAATGCGAAACATTAACACATTTTCAGTTGACATTTATATTGTGGTCTCTGGAAAGATTATGGCATGATATGCAGCTAATTATTTTTATGAAACCATTACAAATTATTTTTAAAAGCTGAGATGATTTTACAATAATTAACATTATCTACATATAATCTTTTCATTTCATGTTCCTTATTTTAGATAAATAGAACATATAAATAAATCCATTTGTGTCATGTCTAAATAAAACCTTACAAGTTATACCCAGAAAAAATAATTTATAACTACATTTTAGTAAGTTGGCATTATTTGAAACATCATTTTTTTATACCTAGTTTGTTACCTTTCAGAGGGATAAAATACTTCATTGATTTAAATGTGTACTAGGATGTTTAATACAGTGTTTCTGTGGTGGACTGGTGGTCCTTTCAAATGGTTATAAAGTGAATTTCTGGGACTGATTTATAAACTGCATTGCCAGTAGTATTAGGTAGTGTTAAAGCTTTCCTAGAATCAACCTTGTTAATTAAAAATGAGGAATGATCCTCTATGGTGGATGCATATTACCACACCTAGTCTCATTTTCCTCTTTTTCTCCCTGGCTGTTAAACTCATCAGCACTTCTCTGAAGGGAGTCTCCTGGATTTGTGGCCGTGTCTCTCGTTTGCTACCTCCTGTGCTCTCAACTTCTTGGGTTTCCAGTAGCTCATGTGGCAGAAGCCCAAAGCAATATTTCATTGATAATGTTCTGTATATTAGTAAGACCAAACATAAGAAACTAAGTTTGAAAATTAAATTAAAAAAAAAAATAGGTGAGAGATTACCCAGACTCAGGCACAGGGACAGTGTAAACTTTCTTAGTAATATCTGCTTTTGTCATTAATTTAATTGCATGAGAAAGGAAGATTGGACTGTGATTCGGCAGCAGAGCTCTGGGTGTGTTTAAATCCTCCCTATCTCTAGGTTACCTTGTTGAAATCCAGTGAGGCAAAGTTCTGTTGGTGCAGGTCTACTCAGCAGAGAACACTAAAAGCATTTCCCCCCAAATCCTTCAGTCTCTAAAGTTTATCTCAAGTTCTACTCCTTTGATAAAACCTTTCCATTTTACTATAATGCACTTTTAGTCTGTCTGTTTCTCTGAGAAACTGTCTGCATAAACTCAGAAATAATAAGAAATTCAGGCATGTGTATATTTCCAAGTACAAACAACAAGCCGGGTTACTTTCTTTGCAGGAAATCTTTTTTCCTTATTTTTTTGTTGGAGGGGGTATGTGGAGGGTGGCTATGCTATTTAACCTCTTAACTGACCTCCATGGGGAGTTTATTCTACATATTTCAAGTGTTTGCTAATTGAAGGTCCTTTCAGACACTAGATGTATATAGAGAATACATCGTCACATTCTTAATTTATAATTTCTTGTTCAGAAAGATTTTTCCCTCCGCTTAGTAGAGAACACATCTTTGCTAATGTGTATCCATTTTCTGTTGCATGAGAATTGAACAGATGTTCCTGCTGAAAATATTAGTATATGATTTACTAAGTTTTACCCAATCTATATATTAAACATACTTAATACTATGTGATGCTTCTAAAATAACTACTCTGTTGCCCTGGCTGGTGTGGTTCAGTGGATTGAGCGTGGGCTGCGATCCAAAGGGTCGCCAGTTCAATTCCCAGTCAGGACACATGACTGGGTCGCAGGCCAGGTCCCCAGTGGGGACCATGTGAGAGGCAACCACGCATTCATGCTTCTCTCCCTTTCTTTCTCCCTCCCTTCCTTTCTGTCTAAAAATAAATAAAAATTTAAAAATCTTAAAAAAAAAATAACTACTCTGGGCCCGACTGGTGTAGCTCAGTGGATTGAGCGCGGGCTGGGAACCAGAGGGTCCAGGTTCGATTCCCAGTCGGGGCACATGTCTGGGTTGTGGGCCAGGTCCCCAGTGAGGGCCATGTGAGAGGCAACCATACATTGCTCTTTCTCCCTCCCTTCTCCTCTCTCTGAAAATAAATAAATAAAATCTTAAAAAAAAAAAATAACTACTCTGTTTTTCAAACAACTCTTAGTACCTACCATCTCTAGCATGCATTTTGGCATTTTATTATGTTTAGTTTAACTAACACCTTATGCATATTTCTGAACAGTGAGCTCTTGGAAGATAATCTCTATACTCCATGTGTCTATCTCAGCCTGGTATCTAACATGATGTATGTTTGCTGAATGAATGAATGTTATAACTTGGGGATGTTTTCTGCAACAGGCTATTCAGAAACCATGTGAAGCATATCAGTCGTGCCTTCTTTAATTTCCCATCATACTTTTTCAGCACTTCATACGTGGTAGGCACTGAATATATTCCTGTTAACTAAATATATGAGAAATAGCAGTCAGTTATACCCATCATTAATGTCTACTTGTTTAAAGTGGAGAATGATTTATTTTGGTGATTCTAAAAAGTCCTTAAATATACCAAAATGCTTTTTGTCCTACAAAATTTACAAAATTTCCATTATCATTACTGTCTTCCTAATTGATCTATTTTTCCTGTTCCCTTTTCTGTTAAAGAGAGAAAAGGACACAAAGGAATACGTATGTGTATCTGCTTACCATATTCTTTTAGGGAAGTCTAATAGGAACAAATGAAAAGTGATGGCCCATGAAAAAAATGTAAGAAAAGTATCCTAGGGAAAAGGAACTAGAGGAACTGTACTATATATACAGTAATATGGAAGGGGCAGTCCTTGAGTGTCGAAGGTTGGTTATTGAGATAGTATCCGAGTCTTTTTATTGCCCCATGTTCTCCTGCATTAGTGGGTAAAACCGAAAGATTACTGGCTCAAGGCTTACTGATTTTAGAAGTGTAATTCCAGCAACTACTCAGTCATCGTAACCTGCGTATTTCAAGAGTCAGCTGAGCAAACTCAGGTATGCTGGCCGCTTACTGCTCCAGGCCCATGTCAGACCAAGAGGGGGAAAAAGTAAACCTGTGGAGAAAAACTGAGAGGTGTTGAGCATCAAGAGAAGCATTGACAGTTGTGGGGGCCACGTGTGTAAAGGGTGATTATGACAGTCGTTACGTGAGCATTTCACAATTTTATCTCCGGAGTGGTGAAAAAAAGTAAGGACAAGGAACACATGGGAGTGAGGGAATTTATATGCAGGGCCCAGCACCAGTAACACCCTTTTTAAAAAATTACAAAATCTTCTATGACGAAATCATAAGCATGAAATTCTGTAACATAACAATATCACACTCAAGCACATCATATGACGTTTTAAGTGACATGTTCAAATTAAAACTAAATTACCCTACCAACCACACTGAAGCAGGTGTTACTTCTGCCAGACCCTGTATATATACATAAGGGTGTCCTTGGCACCTTACCTGATTCCTTTATCGTTTTTTAGGAGTATTTTAGCCCTTTGCTAAAGTCTTTCCCTGGCCTCACAATTCCCAAATAGTAAAAGGTCATTTCAGATGTACATACGAGACAAAGCTTTTTCTTCTATAGTTTTTTTAAATGACACCTAATTATATTTGTGCTCTGTTATCTCCCTCAACTTCATCACCAGCCCTTAGGACTTGGATTTAATTCACTCAATCAAGCTATTAGTTGTATACACGGGCAAATATCATTTCAGGTGTTTAGGATTAACAGTAAACAAAGCATACAAAAATCCCTGTCTTTATGGCATTTACTTTTCAGTTCAAGGAGACAAAGTTGAGAAAAAGAAAAAAATAGTAAATATACAATGGTAAGTGCTACAGAGAAAACTAAGACAGCGAAGGGATATATAAGTGTGTGCTGACGGGGAGAAAGGAGGTTGTGGTAGAAGGAAGACCTCACCAAAAAGATGAGGCAAGCGCTGAAGATGGTGAGGGATTAGCCACAGGGGACAGGGTTTTCCAGGCAGAGGGAACAGCATATGGGAAAGACCATAGAGCAAGAGCATGCCTGGCGCATGCAAAAAAACCAGGAAATGCCTCAGGAAAGGTGGAACAGAGCGAGCAAGAAGGAGGGGAGGAGGACGCAGGTCAGGAAGATGATAGGCCGGATCACATCGTGTCTTCAAATATCTCATCACTCTTAGGGAGAAGGCTTGGGGCATACTGATGACTTCAAGCTGGATGGCATTAGTGTAGGTAGTAAAAACTGATCAGACTCTGGTTCAAGAACCCAGGGAGGAGCAAAGGAGTAAAAGGAAAACCCCAGGAGAATGTGGGGACTGGGAAAGAAGGGATGTTTCAAGGAGGCAGGAATGATGTGCATCATATGCTGCTGATAAGTAAGAAGAGGACTGAAATGTCCACCTTATTTAGCAGCTTTGGGTGGGGGTCAGCAGATTTTACAAGCAGTTTTGTTGGAGCAGTGAGGTCAAAATCTTGAGTGGAGTAGATGCCAGCGAGAAAAGAGATTGGAGGCTCCTGACAACTTTGCTGTAAAGTAGAAAACGAGTAATTGGAGTTTATTCTTCTTTAAGATGGAACCTTTTACAGTGTATTTGTGTGTTGATGTGAAAAATTAAGGGCAATGAGGGATGCAAGGCAGAGAGGCAATGCCGTGGAGAAAGGCATCTGCTACACCGTTTGCTCAGGGAGTTTCCAGAGTTCTCCTTAGTTGCACTTTGGACATTTGTCTCTCTTCCTGACTTGACTAGGAACTCTGGGGAGCACAGTACCTGCACCAGCACTCACAGCAGTGCTGGCCTTCCCCAGATTCTGGAATTCTGCCAGGTAGGCGGGAGGGGACAGGCCCTCACACATGAAGTGGTTGGCCTTCGCTAGGAACTAACACATCCCAGCCCCTCTGTAGGTAACGAACAGACAGAGGACAAGCAGGTAGGTCCAGGCTGGATGTAGATGTCGCTGCAGGAAGCTATCTTGTTGCTTCTCTTCCATGAAAAGAAAGTGGTTGTTGCCTGAAGGTGAGGATGAGGCACCAGAGCTCATGTGTCTGCGATTCCTCTGCGTCCAGTAGAGACTCACTCATTTATTGCTGAGAGAATGAATGAATCAGTGCATTGTCTGTCTAGAGGGGCCTTTCATTTCATAGTTACATGTTAATAGGAAACAGGTAGTTAAAGTTCCCATAGCATCTGGAATGTCTCTTTTTCATCAAGTATGATTAGCAAGTGTTAGTGGATTTGAATTTAAGCACCTTAATATTTTCTTTCCTTCAAGTGGGTGGATTTTCCTTTTGTCATTGAAGAATCTACCTTGACACCAAATTTAACTAGAGGAATTAAAGTATTTATTGAAAGCTATTTCTTCTTTAAATGCTGGAAACAGAAGAAACTGGTGTTTCCCAAAGAGCTCCTCATAATCTAGTCAGTAAAAGAGATGTGTTAGGTAAACAGAGCGCTTCGGAAACACCACTGTAGATGATGTGGCAGATGACTTCCCTCAGCTGGATAGAGGAAAATGGCTTCTTAAATTGGTTCTTGCCCATTCAGATGATTCTAGAAAATTGAGCATTCTGTACCCCAGGCCTCTCTGTGGATACGGTGGGTCAGAGGACAGTGACACCAGCTCCTATTACCTGCTGACTACTCCTGCCAGTCCCGTGGTAAGGCCCTCCCAGTTCAGGCCTTCTGTTCCTCTGGGCCGCACCTTTCTCAAGAAGCAGGGGATTTCAAGAGCAGGTTGTATTTCCAGAGAACCCTTGGGGCATTGAGCTCACAACCGGGGCTTATACCTTCTGTCGTGCTTCCATTTCCCTGCTAATGTCTTGACTTCCTGCTTCCCAAGGTTCATACGTAAGAGATGGGATATATCTTAGCTCAGTTTCTCTGAAAATCAAGTCAAAAACTGATGCAGAATCATAATTGGCTCAACCACTTAATTTTGCTTAGAGTCAAGAATTAACAAATACTTAGAAGTTAACTTTCCCCCCCGATTGAGTCTTGCTGAACAATATCTTTGCTGTGATTATTACACATTTAAACTCAACTAAATATATTTATTATCTGAACATAAAGAAATAGGGTATGGCTCTCTCCTATATTAATTATAACAATATTAGAACATTTCGCATATACAGAGGCTGATTGTTGCTGACTTTTCTCCTTATGCTGGGAGCACATCACGTTTTGATTTTGTTCTCTCCTTGCCAGTCCTAGTCTTACTCAGCCCCTTGGTCATCCCGCATCTACAGAAGCCCGTTCAGTTAACAGAGGACTGCCTTCTGTTCCTCACATCGCCATCCCATTCGCTCCCCAGGGTGTGCGTCTCATTAGGACACCGTGCTCACAAGACTGCGTGGTTGCCCCCTGTCTGCAGAGTGAAGTGCAGATTTCTCAGAAGCCCAGCTTTCTGTCGTGACATCAGGTGTCCCTGTGACGAAGCAGCTATTCCAGGAGCAGCATCAGATGCACTTGTTTTGTAGTGAAATACCAGTGTCATTCCTGCCAATGGCCGCATTTCCATCTTTCACTTAAAAAATATTTTCTCAGAGAAATAGCAATAGTGACTTACTGAGAGTAAGTCTGGCTCTTCTTCAAGGCTTTCTGCTCGAAGGACTACAAGCCTTCGATGGTCCGTCATTTTTATATATTTTTTTACTACTAGCAGTTCAAAGTGTTGATGCATGTGACCTTGTGTCTGGCCCTGTTAAGAATCCATCAGAAAATGGATTCCTTAAGATGCTTTGCTAGGCACACCAGTACTTTACATCTGAATCGATCCTGGTGCTTCAAGACAGATGGTATGTTGCTTCTGTGCCTAAGAGCATTTGGCAGTGCTGAAGTCGGGCCTTCTGTTCAGTCCAGAATAATTCAGTGATGAGTGGGCAACTTTGTATGTTTTGCCGGGGGGTGGAGGGGGATTGCTGGATTTGAGTATTTGGAAGTGTTTTAACTCACATATTTTATATATATACACACACACACACATCTTCATAAAATGACATGACAGGCAAGTATATAATCAGCGGGTAAGCACTGTATATCAGTTTGGCATATGGCACCACTTTTGATTTTCATTATAGTGATATATTTCTGATAAGATTAACAAATATTTGGCCATATTTAAACGTGGGCACAAAAGTTTCTAGTTACCTCTTAGCTCGATGCAAGTTAAGATCAAAAGGGAGGCTTTTCCAATGTTACTGAAATGAGTTTAAAGGGGCAGGTGTTTTTAAGTCTAATGTCAGTCAGCTCTCCCCAGTTACATTTTATTTCCCTGGTTAACACCTCAGGCACCTCCCTAAGACAGCATTTCTTTATTTGAGGCCTGGCTGGAAGACCGCAATGAAGAGTATCTCTAAAGCCCTATATTTTGTTACATAAATTTAGAAATTGTTTTGTATTCTTTTTGATTTGTAGCTTCTAAGAGCCTTCTTAGTGATTAGTTAGAAATGCATTTTTTTCTTTACACGTATTTTCAAAGTAGGATTAATGTAACTCTGTGATTATCATTTGGGGAACACTGGATGTTGAATAGCATAGGATGCCCAATCCCACAAGATGAGAACACCCCAGGGGATGTCTAAAGGGAAACAGCAAAAGCACCCCCGTTGTGTACTGGGTTGTGGGTTATTGTGTAGACAGAGTGACTGTTGATTCAGGAGAGTGCACTATCATGTAGAGAAAACAGCCAGCTCATGTAGGCTTTGGGAAAAGGTTTACACCTTTGAGCTTGGGTTAAAAATATTGTATTTCCTGTTCTCATAGTACTGGATGGATAAAGAGATTAATAAAATGTTTCCTCTGATTCTGTAAGTCAGACTTGTCTCTCTTTTCTCTACATTTCTAGGGAAGCCAAGATCACAAAGGCACTGGTGGCTTCTGGTGGTGAAGCTGCTAGCGTTGATTCCATAACATGACTGTAAACCCTTTCCCTGACACAGGCGTTGTGCACAGGCACCGCGACCACATCCCTAGATTTAATTGCCGTAACAGACCCGTGGACTCGTCTCTCAATAGTTGCCTCCTCCAGCATGCACAGCCTGGAGCATGTCTGGGAGACCCTGTTCATGTCGACTACTTAGTGGCATTCCCTGGAAAGTGGCCTTAGAAGAGTGATTTAGGAGGACACACACAAACACCAAAAGGAAGGCTTTTCAGAAAAATCACCGGAGTCTGCTTATTTTAACACAGTAGCCTGGTTTTAGCTCCAAAGTTCGGGTCCTGCCTAGGAATCTTTAAAATTACCATTTCCAAAATAAAACACATCATCGACTCAAGTATATATTACATATATGTGAAAACTAACTACTAAGGGTTGTATCCTGACATGTTCACACTTTATCTTAAAGTGAAAATGGAGATTGCAACATTTAGATTTTAGTTGTATTATCACTTGGGGTAATTAGAGGTCACTGATGTATCATAATTGTTTGTGAGTAAAAAAACTACTAATTATTTCAGTTCTGACATCTGGGTCTTTAAGATACTGAACTCCATAGAACCTACACAGTTTAACTAACCACCGGCCTGCAGTAGGTTAACTAAGGTTTCAACTTTCTCATCTATGGTTTTGCTCTGTAAGTAGGAATTTATATAATATATATGTGTATATATTATACATTTTTATTACTCTGGGCCTAATTTTCTCAATTGTGTAAGTGAACAAACAATGATGAACAGCATTGCAAAAATGTAGTGAGAGAAGAAAGCATTAAGTGGTAAAGCTGGGCAGTATAAAGTGTGTGGAAAGACTTTGGAGCAGTGAGACAATACAGTTGCAAATTGTATGGATAATTACATGTTTGCATGCCACACGAAGCTTCACTGTTAGAATTTTGTTTGTGCTAATAGGCTGTGTGGCAACTTTTTTTGTTGTTTTGTTTGTTTGATTTTGTCTCTGGGCTCTGAAGATTGAAGTTTACTATTAATTGCCAGAAGGACATAAGTGAGTATATTTCTTTTTAAAATTATATTACCAGTAATGAATACATACTTATTTAAGGATGTTTGGTCATAATCAAGCAGTGTAGCTGCCATATATTTTTCTAGGGTTTTATACTTGAGAGCTGGTCTGGTCTAATCATTTCTGGATGATTCTTCTGATTCCCAGAAATAAATGAAAGAGCAAAGGACTTAAAGAATTTAAAAGCACTCTGAGAGCAGTGGGAACAAACTCCTGCACATTCTTCCTCCAGAGAAACATGACATGTTTCCTAATCCTTGAGGCTTCCTTTAGTTTCCTATTTCCTTCTGACCCCCAGTAAAGTGTTTTCAATTGTCTTTCTTTTTTTCTTTTTCCTCTTTTTTTTTTTTCCCTAGAAAAGGTGTGGTAGAAGGGTCTGCTAGAACCTGAGGCTAAATACACAGCAGTTTAAAAAATTCTTTATTCCAGCTTTCAGAGTCCCTCCTCTTCAGCCTTTCCTGTTCATTAGAGTAATGAAGCCGTTCAGCATCGTGTGAACAAGTTCAGTCCTGCCCATGGTTGTGGCTGAAGCCCGGGAGGAAAGGGGAGAACGCTGGTGTAGATGAAGTAGACCATCTGCACTCGGTCCTTCCCACTCCACTAAAGGAGGAGGAGGGGGCACCATTTAACTTAACTTGTACTCTAGCAATACAATGATTGTGACAATCTTCCCATGAATATTTGTTAATTTAAATAATCGCACGTTGAAGTATGCAGGTGTCAGACTGACTTCCAAGCTACTCAACATTTATTTCTTGTAGCCTTTGGAAGAGAGAGGAGACAGAGCCACACTTCACTGATGATGCTAGGCATTTGTGAAAGCTCGGGGTAATAGAAACATTTTATATTTCTATTCCATAGTAAATGCAGTGTATTAAGTGAGCAAGGTTCAAGAAATGCTTAGTGATATGCCAGAAAGCTTAAACATGTATTTGCTTAAAGGAACTCCCCTCTGGATTTAATAAAAATTCTAACCACAAAGGTACAGAAACTCAAGGGATGTATTGAAAAGCCTAGAAAACTTCCTTCCTTCACATTTCCCTTCCCTGACCTCCCTCCCCTCCCTTTCCGCCACCCTTGCCAGCATTCACCATAGAAAGAACAGCAGGTGAGCACGTACTTACCGTATATACTTGCTCTTCTAAAGCGAATCCGGGGGGTTTTACAGGATCTTCCCCGGCAACTGCAACACTGAACAGCTCTTTGCCACCACCTGCGTCATCTCAACTTTTGATTAAAGGTCTTGAGAATTGGCCAATGTTTTTCATTGAACCAGCAAAAACAAATATACAGGAAGCATACCTTTTTTAAACAAAATGTTTTTATAGTTTTTGATGTTTTGCACAAAGACCAAAAGGTGCGTTTGCTTCTCTCTGCCCCACCAGAATTGTGGAGTTATTTGGGGGTATGTGGTGTCCCATAGTTCGCCATAAATCTCCACTAGATGTCAGTGTGTCACTGAGTGAAAGCAGTTCCCCACGCTCTGCTCTCCAGACCGGCTCTTGAAAGAAACATTGGAAAGGTGAACTCATAATTTTAACCAGAAGTTTTAGTATATAGATGAGTAATAAGTTATATCTGTCCTAATGAATATTAATAAAAATGAAAATGTTTATGTTAAAAACTCATTAACTTTCATCTGAGGATTTAAAAAGGCTTGGCTTGTATTCTGGTTCTTACAATATCCCCAAAGAGACAGAATGTAAATACTCATTTTCCGTTTTTCAGTAGAGCACCCTGAAGTGCCAGGGGACAGAGCGGTCACACAGCCGCAGACCCCACCTTGCCCAAAGAGTTCTGCTTGCCCTCTGGGTGGGTGGCGCAGTTAGATGCAGCTTTGCTTCATTCGCCGTTGATACCAACTGTCTTGCCAAGAAGCTCAAAAAGAGTGGAGTAATAAGTAAGAATGATTGAGATTGTCGTTCAGCGAGTAAGGTGACATTTAAGATCAAACTTTAAGATTTTATAAACGTGGCACAAAGACAACGTGCTAAGGAGCCAGGGTGAACGTTAACCCCTGTGCGGGGACTGTTTCGGAGGCGGTGAGCTCAGGCGGTGGGGACCGCCCGCAGTTCAGGCACGCAGGCTGAGGAGGGAAGCAAGGCAGTTGTAATTCTGTCTGGAAGGTTGAAGTCATTGGCGTTTGGGGGTTATGAGGGGGTATATTGCGTACTGTGGGTTTTACATTATGTAATTTTATTAAAGAGACTCCACATAATCTTGTGTATTAGGATTTAAATGGTGATTTTTCCAAATTGAGTAAATACTCAGGTTACAACTATAAAAATTATGATTGTGGATAAAGATGAAAAGAATATACAAAAGATGTTAGGAAGGTGGGATTTGAGGTCAATTTAATTTCCCCCTTTTTGTGGTAATGTTACTGTTATAATGAATAGAAAATATGGTTTCTCCTTTATGGTCCGTCTTGTAAAAATTTGCCACAATCTCAGCTTCAGAAAGGCTTGTTTCATATTAATGAGGTACTTCGTAAACTATTGAAACTCAAGAAATTTTGGGTTGATTTATTTGCTTCAGACGTTCTAGTGAAATCACAGGAATCAAGGTGAAAGTGGCAGAAGTACAGGGTCATATTTTCAAATTTTATTGTGAGTGTTTAGTGAAAATAAGTGATTGCCCAGACCCCAGCAGGCTGTTGGCTGCAGTTTCAGTGCCTTGTCAGTGTTAAGTAAATATTGATGAAGGGTTTGATAAATGTAGCTCTCTTTAATTGCGTTTTTATTTTTAAATGGTGCAAGAGTAAAAGAGTAACTCTAGAACCAGTAAATTTCTAAAATTAAAATTTTAAAGCTATTGATTTTGCATGGTTGGACCTATGTTTTGATTCAAAACTGTATATCAAAACACATGGATCAGATTGAGGTATAAAATAACTTCATGTATGTGCGAGGAAACTTTTACTTTTATGATATGTCTCATTTCAAGAAATAACAGTGTATCCACCAATGAATTGTGTATGAAACTTCATGGACAATAATAAAACACAACTGATCAATGATTATCAGTTGGAGAATTGGGCAAGTGTATCAGAACTACCTAGAAAACGTTTTAAAAACCGTGTATGTTTCCTTGCCGCCATTCCCACCCTACAACTGTGATGTTTGAAACTTGGATTTCCAGATTTGGCAGTGGGATAGGTGATGGAGGAGGCGCGAGTGTGCAGCTTCAGGTCTTTCCAGGGTGCCGCCAGGTCTGGTGCGTCACCGCCACCAGGGTGGCATCGGGGTGTACTCCGTGTAAGTTAATTCTTGGATTCCTGGGGTCACAGAATGCTGCTAGGCTAAACCATCTTGACTACTGGGCTAACAGTGGTCCAGAGTCACTAGGGTTGAAACAGGCCTAGGTGATAGGTTAGTAGAGGTGATTAGACTCCCATCTGGAGGTGAACTCTGTGCAGTCAGTTCTTGTTAAATATAAAGGAAAGGAATTCCAGGCCAGCTCAGCCTACCTCCTGTCTGGTCTGTAGTGTGTATGTATGTGTGTATATATATATATACACATACACACACACATGTATATAAAACTACAGCTCCCACAAAACCTTCGTTTTCTCACTGGGTCTAGAATCCCACCATTAGGAATTCATTCTTTGGTTTAAAATATTTGCATCTCCAGAATTCTTTTAATACTGATACTACAGGAATCAGTAGTGCACTGGGTTTAGTCAGTGATCATACACTAAAGCGCATTAGCTCAGCAAAGTCACCCCCCGCCCCCCACACCTGGCTGAAACAAGTTGTTGGTTATATGGAGATTTTGATAGAGGAGAGTGAGGAGAAGCGCAGAGAGCTCTAACTGTTGCTTGAGAGGACAGGCAAGATGGGCAGGGATTGATTGCCCAAGGGAGCACCCTCCAGAAGAACAGAGATCAATTTCCAACTAAAATTCAGATTCTGATCCTATAGGGCTGGGGAGGAGAGTCTGCAGCGCGAACATGCTCCCAGGTGGTGCCTATGTTACGGGTACGGAGGCTAATCTCCTTCACCTGTGTGTCTGTAGTGGGCCCTATAACCTGCACACGGGAGTCGACGAGACTTCTTGCACTTGAGTGAGACTAAGAATCACCTGGAGAGCGCGTTAAAGTAGATTTCTGGGCACTACCTCAGAGTCTGATTTAGTAGGTGAGGGCCCCAAGTGCAGGCAGCATCTCTAAGCCCAATCTGCCACTCTGGACCTGGTGTTCCCGCCTGTGCCGAAGTTCCCGGTTGTGGACGCTTCCCGACATACTGCAGAGGTGAGCCCTGCATCCTCACATTTTGCCAAAAAAAAAAAAAAAAAAATCAAAATCTCCCTATTCAAGCCCTCTTGATCTTGTCTTTGTAAACTTACACTCACAGAGGTAGGGGAAGATTTTTGTTGATGGTTTGCACACTCAGCAGGAAGATGAAGAGTAGAAGTTCAGTAGGCACAGGACCTGAGACTCATTCAGATCTTAGTGTTCTGGTCGTGGTGGGCTGAACTTGAAATCCACAACTTAAGGATATTCTGCAGGTGTTAAGAATGATACTGTTCTTAAATGTTGCAGGTTTTTCTTGGCAAATCTCTTTAAAACTGATAGAAATATTTAAAGAATTTGGAAATTCTTTTTAAAAATTTAAGAATTCCACACATTGAAAACAGATTGAAAATCATGCATAGGCAACTGGAAGAAATTTCTTAAAGTTCTCATTTCCTCAGAAAAATGCTCATTCTGTTTTTGAGTTAAAGGATAATAAAGATGGGGCTAAATATAAAAATACTTTAGCCCTGGCTGGTGTAGCTCATTGGATTGAGCACAAGCTATGAATCAAAGGGTCGCCAGTTCGATTCCCAGTCAGGGCACATGCCTGGGTTGCAGGCCAAGTCCCCAGTGAGGGCCACGTGAGAGGCAACCACACATTGATGTTTCTCTCCCTCTCTTTCTTCCTCCCTTCCCCTCTCTCTAAAAATAAATAAATAAAATCTTTAAAATAAAATACTTTAACTTAAGTTGACATGCAAGAAATGTCAGCCTTAATTATTACTGCAACAACTTACCCTACATAACCGGTACTCAAGTGTGTGTTTCCTCCCAGCCGTTCCCTATCAATCAGGTCTCTCCTTCAGTGCCTTTCGAATGTGTTATCCTCACTGTTGTGAGCAAACAGCACCCTGGCCCTCACGTGGCAGCATTGGATAATCACTGCAGCTTCAGGGTATCAAAATTAACTGTCTCAAAGATTAAATATGCTAAATATTATGGTTAAAGCTATCTCTTAAACATGCTGGGTATGGAGTTTTTTTTTCATCTTTTAATCTGTTTTACTCAATATACAGAGTGTAGCAAAGTACGTTTACAGTTGTATGTGAGTTTATTCTTGTGTTATTATGTATTAATATTTATATTATTTTCCATATGAATGACTATAAACCTACTTTTGCCCCACTCTGTACAGGCCTGGCCATCCTGTTTGCGCTGTGGTGTGCTGGGATCTGTAAAACTTCAGTGGGCATGCATTTAAGAACAGCAGCTTCCCTCACTGGGGATTTGTGAGAGAACTGATAAGCAATAAAGTCCCCGTGCCAGCGCTGGGTGGCATGACTGGAAATGGCTGAGAAGCCTTGTTTTATGTCGACATCGCAACTGTACAGTATAAAACTACAATGATAAGTATGGCTGGTGAGAGGGGGTCTACTTAGCAGGGCTCATCTGAACAAATCTGTCCAAATATCCTGCTCTTCTTTCCTCTAGGTCATCTGCTACCATGGATGGGTCTCTTAGGCACCTCGGAATTAAACATTCAGTTACACTGCATGCTACTCGAGCACTATAAAAGATTTACAAATGGGAAGCCTTCTACACCCCGCCCCAACCCACTTTGTTACAGTCTCGTACATGCCGGCTCCTTCCCGAGAAATTACTTCCGTCTGAAGTCGGGGTCCTTTTCTCAGGTGCGTCTGTTTGGCTGCACACCTTCCTCTCCTGGGCTTCCGAAGCACACAAATCCAAGGACCATGCTGTCTCTTCATGCCCAGTGCCCAGCGGAGTAGTAGTAGCTTGAAAAATACTTATTAATTATTGCTATTAAAGATTATACTCATAGGTAACAGATACTCTTTCCCTAGCTCACTAGCCTTGGGGGTCATTCAGAGTGTGTATTAATAGTTATTTTGGCCCTGGCTGGTGTGCCTCAGTGGATTGAGTGCTGGCCTGCAAACCAAAAGGTCGCCAGATTGATTCCCAGTCAGGACACAGGCCTGGGTTGCAGGCCAGGTCCCCAGTTGGTGAGAGAAACATTGATGTTTCTCTCCTCTTTCTCCCACTCTTCCCCTCTCTTTAAATAAAGTCTTAAGAAAGGAGAAAAAAACAGTTATTTTGTGCTTTCTTCTCTCAAATTTCTCTAGTTCAAATAAAGAAGAGATGATTGCTTAGAAGTCTTGCAGCTGCCTTCTTTTTTCCATAAATGTGGCTCATTTGACCTGCTCTGACCTACTTCCCAGCGTAGGCCGGAGACCCCGCAGGCCGCGGCTGCTGTCCACTGCTGCCCAGCACCTCAGGCAGGAGCTGTCAGGGCCCTCCCAGTGAACTCAGCAGCCCCTCTGTACCTAGGGACTGTTGTAAATTCGTCTGTCTCATCCTAGACTACAGTAGGTTCCTTGGGAACAGAGTCGTCATTTTTCTGTATTCAGTATCTAACCTGCTGGCTGACACAATTTTGTGCCCTTAATAAATTCTTCGGGAGAAGCATATCAGAGCGGTTATTTTTCTAAGTCTGTGCTACCCTAGGCTTTGGTTTTGTTTCTTTTGGTGAAATTGAACTATTCAGAGCCCATTATCAACGGGCCGAGCGAGCTAGGCACACTCTTTGTGATGCTTCTGAGGTGGTTTTAGGAGTTGTTTCCTACCGTTCTGAACCCAATCCAGCCTGAGCATTCGCTCCTCCCTCTTCCAGGGAGGTGTGTGCTCGTCCCCCAGGCTCTGTGCTGCCCAGCCTGCGCGTGTCTCCTACTCCCTGGTGTAGATTCTTTTGGGAGGAGGGAAGGACATTTTTGGCTATGAAAATGTGACATTAAGGAAATATGTAGAAACAAATGTTTGCATCAAATTTATACCTACATTTAGTTTTAATTGGAGTAGCAGATATAAAATGTTTTAAGATTTTTATGAGTTTAAAATAAAAAGATGGTACCTAGGTCTTGCATTCACATTATCTTGGACCATTTGTACGATTTTAATTCTTTTTGTTTAAGTGGAATGACTTTGTTTTAGACTTTGATAACATTATTGGCTATTCCCTAACCCAGTTTTCATCGAGATACTATCTGCCTTTCCTCTGATTTCTCTATTCTTATGGTATATTTTTTCACAGTGTAATCCATTTATCTGGATTATTGAAACCTTTAACTGTATGCTTAATAGGAGGAATGGTTGAGAGCTACTTGATGGTTTTAACAAGGTTTTGTTTTTTCAACTTCTGAAAGGAAGAAAAAAATTGATTAGTTAAAACTATCGACATTACATAGTAAGACTGGGCATATAGCCTGGCAGTTAACAACGTGAGCACCCCATGCTAGCTGTTTCCCTTTGGGTAAATTACTTAATCTCTCTGTGGTTTAAATTTTTTATCTGTAAAATGTACGCAGTACACAGTACTCACCTCAGAGGGCTGCTGTACGGATCAGACAAGACGGGGCTGTAAAGAGCGTAGCCTAACTGCAGTAGCAGGTGCGTACTGGGTGCCGCATCGGTGTCCGCTGCTGCGTGGTTTGGGTGTGCACACGGTCAAACACCTACTCACGCTCTTTGTGCCAGGAGGGGAACGCTAGTGCCTAAACAATCTGACTAGCCTAGTTCTTTTTCTAGCTCTAATCTCGTGATTAACTGTACCTACTCCATTCCTTGTAGGGGCTTAATTTCTCTCTTTGGCATGAGCATTTCCAACCATAGATGAACTTTTTAAAATGGTACTGGAGGTGGAATAATAAAGCAGTAGGTGGCTTGTGTCGTGGGAAAGCCACCTTGTCACGATGTTGCAGAAGAATCAGTGTCTCCGCCGAATCCCAGAACACAGGGTGGTAGTAACCTCATGCAGCTGTGTTATACTCAGCAAAGGCTCGAATAGATCTCCTCACCAAGTCCTAAAGGTATTTAATCTGTTGAGGGCTGATCTCCGGGACCATTTACGGGGGCCCAGTCCTTGGGGCTCCCGCGTGCTGCCTTCCACTTCCTTCCACTTCTAAGGTCGCCGCTGCCGGGTTTATAACTGTGCTCTCAGTGACTGACTGACGGGCCTTCAAAACTCGGCTGCAGGGCCTGGCAACAGCACGAATAAGGAAACAAATTCCTCCTGTTTTTTTGTTCATTGCCATTAAATCTGCAAAACCATTCTTTTTAATATCTAGGTCTATTGTTCATAGTAGATACGTTGATGTCGGCAAATCACTTATTTAACAAATATGTATTGGTTTCCCATCATGTAGAAACTTTCAGAAACTATGTGAAGGAACCAAGATAAGGAGGTAGGGTAGCTATGCTTCAAGATAAATCATGTGAAATGTCCATCATTCTTAAATACATAATTCAGGTTTTCCTACTTTTAGAGAGATTGTCTTCTATGAAACTGTCTTTTGATTTCTTTTTTCTAGGCCTCTGCATTTCTAGTTAGCATAGATGCTCTTTGAATCATTATTCCTTTTGTTAAAACACTCATGGGAAAATCTTTTAGTCAAATGGAAACAATGGCTTCATTTTTCTGGCCTAAGATGCCTGTGAAAGGGGTGATTCATTTTCCTAAGGGTGATCCCTCAGGGGTGAGCTGGCAGTGGGCATTCTTTTGCACTGGGGGCTTTACCAGCCTTGAGAGCGGGCAGGGGCGCATTGGCTGCATACATTGGGTGGCAGCCATCTCCGGGCCCCCACTTGGGACTTGTGTTTAAAGGTTGCTCTTCAATTCCTGTGTCAGGGATCCAGATGAGGAAGGAATTCAACAACAGGGAGTAATCAAGGTGTATAGAGTAAAGGCCTGATAGAGTAGATGCAGTTGGTTGGGTTTTTAGAAGCAGAATTGATAGACTTGATAAGTAATTGGATAAGAAATGTAAAGAAGGGGCTGAATTTTAAAAAATAACCCTAAACCTTTTAGTTTGGATGACTAGCTACACAGTCATATTGTCAATCAAGAAAGGAAATATTTATCAACCACAAGTGTTGCCGATGATGTCGATAAAGAGGAGCCCTCGTGCACTGCTGGCGGGAATGCAGACTGGTGCAGCGGAGAGTTGTATGGAGTCACCTCAGAAATTTAAAATGGAACTGTCTTATGACCCAACTATTCCACTTCTGGGAATTTATCTGAAGAAACCTGAAACATTAATTTGAAAGAATATATCCACCACTATGTTCATTGTAGCATTCTTTACAAATAGCCAAGATTTGGAAGCAGCCCAAGTGTCCATCAGGAGTTGAATAGATAAAAAAGCTGTGGTTATATTTATATAATGGAATATTATTTGGTAATAAAAAGAAAGAAATCTTACCTTTTGTGACAGTATGGACTTGGAGAGCATTATGCTAAGTGAAATAAGGCAGTCAGAAAAATACCAATACTGTATAATTTAACTTGTGTGGAATCTAATGAACAAAATAAATTAACAAGCAACTAAAGATAGAGTCATAAATAGAGAGCAGGCTGATACCTTCTGGGGAGGACCAACTGTGAGGGGTGGAGGGATTGAGAAAAAAGAGAAAAAACTCATAGATGTGGATAACAGTTCGGCAATTATGGGGGGAGGTGGAGGAGGGTAAAGGGGGATAAATGGTGCTGGGATATTTGACTTGGGGTGGTGAACACACAGTACAATGTACAGATGATTGTTGTAGAATTGTGTACCTGCGACCTGTACCGTTTTATTAAGCAGTGTCACCCCAATAAATTCAATAAAAAGGGGGAAAATATTACTGAGGAAGGGAGTACAAGAGTAAGAGAGGGTGAGAACTCACTACTACTGTGTCTTGTCATCTCCATATGGGATTTCTTTGATTCCTTAAAAAAAAAAGAAACCTCAGTGCAGGAGAATTTATTGAGACTAAGTATTAATTTGCCCAAGTTTGCAAAGATCAAGTGACAGAACCAGGATTTGAGCTCAGAACCCTGTAACTGAAAAGCCAGTGGCCATGCGTCACACCGTAGTGAATGAGGACATAAGCCATGCTCTCTCAGTAAGGATGCTTTTTGCTGCTAGTACTGTGCCACAATTCTAAAAATGATCCTATGTGCTGAAATGCCAAAAAAATTAATAAGTATTTCAGGGACCCAGAGTGGGCAACAGCCTGCCCACTCTCTTTCTCATTTACATCAAATGCTGACTATTTAATTAAATAGAAACTCTCCACACAATTGAATCACCAAAAATATAGCACTGAAATGTTTTGCTGCTTTTGATAATTATAAATTTTCACAGGACTTGAAATTGAATATCAAATGTTCTTGTACTGAACCTATTGTCAGTCATATGACATTGTTATATTGAACCTTCCATAGTGGAAATTTTCATATGAGAAATCCTTCCTTACCTAGTGCAACGCACTGTTACAGACACCATTACCTGCCTCAAAGCCCAGGTTGGCTCAGGTCCTGAACAGTAGTGGAGGGAGACTCATCAACATTATTTCCATTGCTCGTTATAGAGAGCAAAGGGCCTATATTGTCCAAGACCCAAAGCCGTGTTTCTTAAAATGTGGTCCCACAACTCATCATCTGAATCAATAGTTAATATATGAATGCTTGGCCCTGGCTGATGTGGCTCAGTTGGTTGGAGCCTTGTCCTGTAACCAAAACATTGCAGGTTCAATTCCCAGTCAGGGCACATACCTAGGTTGCGAGTTCGATCATCATCCCCGGTCTGAACGTGCGCAGTCTGGTCTGGGTGGCACTGGTCCCCAATCCAGGTATACACGGAAGGCAACTGGTCACAATGAATGTACACAATTCCCTTGCAATGTACTGTCCTTGAGAGCAAAGGCATTCCTTCCAGGGTGTCAGGCAAGGACAGGCCCTTGGAAATATTTTTTCTACAATTGTTCATTTTTCTATTATATATTCTGAGATATAGGGGCATAAAAAGAAAAAGGTCATTTTTATTTGCTTCTGATTATTCCTATAGTCAAGATACATCAACAGCCTTCTTAAAAGATGTCTTTCACTTGTTAAAAGTTAATGTGCTTTGGTGAGAGTGTTATTTCATATTCTGCAAAATGCTGGTGTTCAATTTTCATGTCAGTATGTACTTTTAAATTTCTGTAGTTGTAATCTGCAGTGATTGTTGTTGGATTTAGCCAAGAATAGTTTTCTCCCAAGTAATGCACTATTCTAGTGTTGTGCAATGCTACCTGAATAGTGTTCAATTAATAATCCAGAAGCAAAAGTATGTCCCTTAGGGATCAGAGCACGTCAGAATCACTCTGATGTCTTGGACAGACAATATCATATGAAGCCAAAAGTGACCAAGAAAAAGAAAAGCCAAGTGTTTCTGTGGACAACTTTGTGGCTCCAAAATTCCATGATTTTTACATTTATAGAGTGATCAATAAAATGATTTTATGTTCCTATCCATGTTAAGGTGTGAGATGTTGGTTGAAGACCCTTAGCCAAAAATATGTTGTGCCCAGAAAACTGTACTTGGTACTAATGGGGAGTCCTTTCCTGGAGATACTTCACCAAGCATTGGATAAGTAAGTGCAGTAGATATGCTCTGCTCAATGGCGGAGTCTGAGTCCTTCCCAAGATAACATCTTGTAGCTTAAACTTATAGTGAAGATTAATTTAGGAGTATTAGCCAAAGCATTGTGACTAGAAATTGGTATAAGATCTCAAAGAAATGAGAATTGACCAGATGTTATGTTGTTACGAATGACTCTGTTTAAAACATAATCGAGAACTTGAAAACCTCAGACAGCTTATTGTCATTTGCCTCTCCAACATTAAAGAGTGACATACTCTGATGTTTTAGGTCACTTTTACTGAATCTGTTGGCCCCTTCCCTGAAGTGGTCTAGAGACTAGGTATATGCATATGAAATGATGAAGATTAATCATTAAATTAATGACAGACACATCAGTCCTAAAGGGGGAAGGGTGACTCTTGGCTGGAGGAATCTGAAAGGCTTGGTGGGAGGAGAGGCAAGTGAGGTGAACCTTGTGTACAAATTAGACCGGGAAGGTGGGAAGGTGGGAGAAACAGTGGTAATACCTATGATAACGATGAGAAAGTGCATTTGGTAGGTGATGTGTCGAGAAATAGTTGTCGGAGAATACTGACATCGAGAAGTAGTGAGAAAAAGGTTGGAAAAGGGAATTCATTGAAAGCTGCTTGGTTCCTTGAGACAGGCCCATACGTACCTTCTGCCCTGGACTCTTTAAAATATTGCTCCCAATGTTACCAAAATACAGGAGTGCTTGTTGCCTGAGCACATCAAAGCCCAATAATTAGCAGCAATTAAGGAGCTTGCAGCCAAAAATGAAGGGTTAATTTTTAGGAAGTAGCTGACAGCTGGAGTTGCAGGGGCACTATTACTGAAAGATCTGGCTTCCCAATGACTTCCAGGGAATGGGTTGCATGGGGAAAGATCATTAATCACCGTGACTAAGGGAGTCAGGGTCATGGTCCCTGATGATTGGCCGGGGCTGGGGTAGGGGACAGCAGACCGTTGTATCGGGTCCTATGTTAGCCATGATGTGACTGTGTCTGCTTTTGAGGCTTCTCTGGGTCTGGAGCTGAAATACAACTGAGGCCTAGATGTTTTTTTGTGTGTTTGTTTGTTTTTTGGTTTGATTGAATTTCTGTGGTCAATAGACCTGAGACTTTGTTTCCAAGCCTATTTGGTGCTGACCAGAGCCTCGTTGTCCTGAGGGTTTAACTATGGAGGGAGTGGATGTGCAAGGGAGAAAAAGGCAGGTGAGTCCGGGTGCTGCATGAGGTCAGTTTGAACCACAAGGAAAGGAAGGAGAAAAGGTCGTATTAAACAAGTGAAGTCTGCACAGTTACACTGAGAACAAAAGGGCCCATGTGCAGATGAAAGCCCCTCTTAGCGTTCATGAGATCAGTCACCTCACACGAAAGTTCGATGGGAGACAGTGGAGAAGACCAGTTTCCATTACAGCAGAGCAAATACCTTAAAATAGCATCAGGGGTTCACCGGTCTCCCTCATGTCCTCCCAGGTTTGTTTCTATCTTGTTGGCTTATGCCCCACCTTCTCAATGACCTTTACTCATTTTTGTCCCTTTCTATCCAGATGCGAAAAAACAAACTGAGAAATCCCTCCTTCATCTCATGTTGAGGAGCTCCTGCTTCCTCTGGCTTGTAACACCCTACTGGACACGGAGGTAGAAAGGGACATACAGGCAGGACATTTTCCAGAACAAAGACAGTCTTTCCCTAAGAGAAATTCTGGTGCCAGCTCTTAAAGTCCTTATTAAAAATTAACCTCATTACACATACAATGACAAGGAATGTGAGAAAAAAATTTCTGTAGTTCCACCGCCTCACTTGTTCCTCCAGCTCAACTCTCTGCCTTACTGACTCACCTACATTTCTTTTACTAAAGTTCAGTCATTTTATTTGGGGGTAATTAGGATTCCTTCTCCCTCTCCCCCCCGCCCTGCCCTTCCCCCCTCCCTCCTTCCCTCTCTCTCCTCCTTCCCTCTCTCTCCTCCTTACCCCCCTTACCCTTCTCTCTCCTGTGCTGAGGAGAAAGACGAAACTCACCCTGCCAGGAAGAGTCACTTAAGACCTCATGTCCTTTAAACTGCTCCCGGAAGCAACTGATATTCGTGACTTCTTGTAAACATAATGTGGGTTTGGACATTAACATATATCCTCTTATTTCCATAACTGTGAGAGAGAGGTATCATTATCCTCATTTTTATAGATATGGGAACACGAGATTAGGGAAATGAAATAACCTGCCCAAGACAATACAGCAAATTCAAGACAGAATAAGAATTTGAAAACAGCTCTGCTGTCAGGGATCTGAAAGTAAGTTAGTTTGATGCCTTACTATTTTCTACTACTTCAGCTTCTCTCCCGAATGTTTCTTCAGTCTTCAGCTTGAGTGAAAGAAGAATGGCAGCGTGTTGCTGTGAACAGAACTACCAGCGTGGCATCTCCTAAGTTACTATTAAAATGTAAGTCCTCAAACAAGCACGCCTCATAGTAATGATCCTTTTTACACATTTCTCTGTACTGCAGTTAGGTAAAACCTTCATCAGTTTATCTTTGCATTTTTTTTTTTTTTTTTTTTTGGTCCAAAGATTCTTTAGAGCACACTCTCATGACTTATTTCAGACTCATGCCTCTCGGCCTTCACGTCCATCAGACAAACTTACCTTCCAATCAGTGCTCCCTGCTCTGCCCCTGCTTTTGGAGGTAGCAGATGCCTCCAGTTCTGGGACCTTTCCATAGGCAAAAAAATAGGTAAATAGAATTTACTTCTTAAGTTTTCTAGATCACGTTTGATGGTTGATGCAAAAATAATGACACTGTCTGTGGCTCTAAATGTATGTTGAGGAAATATTTAAGATGGTTATAAACAGAGGAAGATGAAGAGATGTAAAGGGAGGTAAGGTTTCTATACTTCACTCAAACTGGTGAAAGGTTGGCACCAGCAGTAGGCTGTGATAAGTCATGTATGCATAACGTAACACCTGAAGCAACCACTAAGGTGTACAAAGAGATGCACTCAGAAATATAGTAAATGAATCAAAGTGCAATTCTAAGAAATGTTGAGGTGACTCATAGGAAGGCAGGAAAAGAAACAGAAATGAAAAACTGAATAAACAGAACAAGAAATAAAAGGCAGATTTATACCTTACTTAACGTATCAATAATGATACTAAATATAAAGTTCCAAAAACACCAATCAAAAAATGGAAGTTGGCAAAGTAGATTAGAAAACTGAGCCACTACTTAATGCCTATAAGAAACTCAAAATGCAATGATATAGACAGGTTGAAAGTAAAAGAATGGAAAAATGTATATAAGGGGAGACCCCCAAAATGCTGGAATTTATTTATAAAAAATTGTATATTTATTCTTACATGTTTAAACTTCAGTCACCTTCAAAGTACTCTCCATTTGATGCACTACACTTACTGAGACTTTTTTCCACTGCTCAAAACAGTTTTTGAACTCATTGATTTTGATGCCTTTTTTGCCTCTTCCACATCAGCAAAATGTTTCCATTTGAGGAATATTTTCATCTGGGGAAACAATAAAAGTTGCTCAGGGTGAGATTGAGTGAACAGGGAGGGTGGGGCATTGGGGGTCGTGTAGTTTTTGGTAAAAAACTGCTGAACACTAAGCATGGTGTGGGCAGGTGTGCTCACAAATCACCCATCATGAAATGGGCAAGCGTGTTGAAAGAGTCTTTCAAAAAAATTCACTGAAGCCTAACACAGCCTCTCACAACAACACCAGCTGAACACAGATACAGATGGGTTCCTAGAACACTCATCTAGCAGAGAAAACCTGTACTACAAGGGGCATGGCCTCTAGAAGATAATTCTAGTTTTTTTGGGGGGGGTTCCCTCTCATATGTTGTGCTAACATTAATCAATGGAAAGCAGGAGTGGCTATATTAATATTGGACAAATAGACCTCAGAGCAGAGACAACTACTAGATACAGAGGGGGGCATTATATAATGATAACAATGTTATTCCACCCCAAGGACACAGCAGTCACGAATATGTATGCACAAAACACTGGAGATAGAAAGCATGCGAAGCAAAAGCTAAAACGACTGAAAGGAGAAACAGCAAATCAAGAATTGTAGTTGAAGACTTCAACCCCCTTATCTTGCCAATTGATAGAGCTAGAAAGAGAATCAGCAAGTATATAAAATAACTCCATAACACCATCAACCAACAGGATCTCATTGACATTTGTCCAAAATTCTATCCAACAATAACACAATGCATATTTTTTCAAATGTCTGTAGATCATATACTGAGATAAACCGAATGGGACACCATAAGCCAAACGTGAGCAAATTTTAAAGACTTAAAATCACATAGCATGTGTTCTCTGGCCACAATAGTATCAAATTAGAAATCAATGACAGAGAAAAAGGAACATTTCCAAATAATCAGAAACTAAACAATATACGTCTAAATAATCAATGGGTCAAAGAGGGAGTCTTAGAAGAAATTAAAAAAATACATTAAACTGAAAATGAATATGCAAAATATTAGAACTGAGATACAACGAAAACAATACTGAAAAGTTTAGAGCAATAAATAATTCTATTAGAATGTATTGGAAAAGAGGAATGATATCAAATCAATAATCTAAGCACCCACATTGAGGTAATAGATAAAGAAGAACAAAATAAACCCAAGGCAAGTGAAAGAAAAGAAATAATGAAGATAGAAGCAGAAATCAAGAGCACAGAAAACAGTAAGAAAAAAATCAATAAAAATAAAACAGCTGCTTTCTTGAAAATTTCAACAACACTTTCAAACCTTTCCTAATACTGACAAAAAAAGATCCAAGTTACTTACATCAGGAATGGAAAGTTAGGATATCACTGCACCCCTTACAGACATCAGGAGAACAATAAGAAAACACTGCCATCAACACTACAGACATAAATCTAAGAAGTTAGATGAAATGGACAAATTCTTCAAAAACCACAAGCGACCACAACTCACCCAGTAAGAATTATATAACTAGAACACTCCAGGACTATCAGGAAAATTTAATCCATAATTAAAATACTTCTCCAAAAAGAAATCTCCAGGCTCAATTTTTTTCACAAGAAAATTCTACCAAATATTTAAAGAAGAATTTACACCAATTCTACACAATCTCTTTCAGAAAAGAGGAGATGAAGGAACACTTTCAATATATTTATATAAAGCTAGTAATAACCTGATACTCAAACCAAAGACAGGACAAAAAAAGGAAACTACAGACCAGTATCCCTCATAAATATAGACACAAAATACTTAACAAATAGAACTCAGCAATATTAGAAAGAATTCATCATGACCAAGTGGGTTTCCTTCCAGGTATGTGATCTGCTTTGATATCTGAAAATCAGTCAATGTAGTCCACTGTACGGATAAAATGAAGAAGAAATCACATAATTGTATCAATTGATGCCAAAAAAGCACAGAACAAAATTCAGCCTTTGATTCTGTTAGGCCTTCAAGGGATTGGATGAGGCCCATCAACTGGGGAGGGCAGCCTACTTTATTCAGTCTACAGATTCACATGTTACTGTCATCCGGAAACACCCTCACAGGCACGCCCAGAATAAGGTTGGACCAAATATCTGAAAACCCCATTGCCAGTCAAGTTGACACATAAATTAACCATCACAGTGGCATAGATTATAGTGACCTTTGAACTATAGTGAATAACATGAATATCAACAAAAGAGACATATCAATGTTAGAAAGTTTTTTTTTTTATCAGATCATAAAAGTCAAACACCCCAGTGCATTCTCGTTTATTAGGGTGACAGGTAGCAGAAGCCCGTTCTCGTCTGTGCCTTGTTCATGCAGAGCTTCCTCTGGTGTTCTCAGGTGCCCTTCAATCCCATGACCTGCTGAGGTTCAGGGGTACCCCCTTTCTAATGCTATTTTTCAGCTCCCCTGGACTACTCAGGGTCTTCTCTAGGACTTCTCAGAGATTTTCATTTTGTGAGGCGCCCAGAATAATAATAAAGAGCGGCTAAGTCAGGAGTACAGAAATGATGGTGTCTGTTAAATTTTTGTGTTTGACAAGTGAACGTTTTAACACAGACATTCACAATGGGGCTCATTCTTCTGCCGATTGTATTTACGGCTCCCCGCGACTGTGGGTGTAGTCCCATCTGGAAGGTAATCACTAACATCTGAAAGCACCATTTTTTGGGAAGGTTGAGCTGAGTCCAAATGGTCCTGATCTTATTTCTCCTCTATGAAATAATTTATATGCCTTCCCTGCTTCTTTTCACCTTCGAATTGTTCTTGACTTTTCTACCTTTATTCATCTGGTGAGCAGCTAACTACTGCTGCTTCCAGTGTACTTGCTCACTGTCAAAGGAGCTCAGCCCCGGACACCAAGGGCGGGAAGCCTTTCCTCAACCCTGCTCCGCAGAACTTGTCCAACCATGAGAGGAAAATGGTGTTAGCATTTCATCACTTTAACCGTTTGTCTTTTATAAATAATTTAGCCCCTTTGGACTATTGTATTTCTTTATAGAAAAACAGCAAAACTTCAGATTTTCATCACAGTAACGTTAAGTTTACACTCACCTTCAAGGTGACAAATATTTCTTCAAATGAAAAATTTCAGAGGCAGTTTCGTTGATTAAAAAGCATCTTACAGTTTAACCAATTACATTGATTTAAAATAATCGTGTAATTAGTTTCTATTAATCATGTATTCATTTTTAGATTTAAAATTTGTTTATTTAGTTCTGAATAGGGAATACATGTACGTGTTTTAAATTACAAAATGTCCTTCCCACCTTGGCTTCCAACTCACCCAGTTCCCTTCCAGAGGTAATTTTTCCAATTTGTCTATCTTTCCAGAGAGACTCTATACATATAAAATAAAACACATTTTAAGTATATTTTATTTATTATGCTATGACTGTTGTCTCAATTTTCCCCTTTCCCCTCCTCTGCCTGGTACCCTCCCTTCCCTCCAGCAATACCCCCTCTTAATTCATGTCCATGGGTCGTGCATATAAGTTCTTTGGCTTCCCCATTGCTTATACTGTT
Source organism: Micronycteris hirsuta (assembly GCA_004026765.1). Classification (NCBI taxonomy): domain Eukaryota; kingdom Metazoa; phylum Chordata; class Mammalia; order Chiroptera; family Phyllostomidae; genus Micronycteris; species Micronycteris hirsuta. Next base: position 150,011 of record PVJI01000693.1, read on the forward strand.
CTTAACATCCCCTGTCTACTTTGTACCAACCCAGTTATGCTTGTAAATCTCTATACTTTTCCCTCTGTTCTCCCCTTTCCCCCTGCAGCTGATGACCCTCCATGTGATCTCTGTGTCTATGATTCTATTCCTGTTCTAGTGGTTTGCTTACTTTATTTTTGATTTTTAGTTTCAGTAGTTGATAGTTGTAAATTTGTCATCATTTTTATGTTCATAGTTTTGATCTTTTTTTCTTAAATATGACCCTTTAACATTTCATATAACAAGGGCTTGGTGATGATGAACTCCTTTAGTTTTCCCTTGTCTGGGAAACACTTTATCTGCCCTTCCATTCTAAATGATAACTTTGCTGGATAGAGTAATCTTGGATGGAGGTCCTTGTTTTTTTTATCACTTTGAATACTTCTTGTCAGCCTCTTCTTGCCTACAAAGTTTCTTTTGAAAAATCAGCTGACAGTCTATGGAAACTCCTTTGTAGGTAACTGTCTCCTTTCTCTTGCTGCTTGTAAGATTCTCTCTATATCTTTAAACTTTAGCATTTTAATTATGATGTGTCTTGGCATGGTGCTCTTTGGGTCCAACTTGTATGGGACTCTCTCAGCTTCCCAGACTTGTAAGTCTATTTCCTTCACCAATTGGGGAAGTTCTCTTTCATTATCTTTTCAAATAAGTTTTCAACTTCTTACACTTCCTCTTCTCCTCTGGCATCCCTGATTCGGAGGTTAGCCCATTTGGAGACATCCCAGAGTTTTCTTAAATTCTCCTCATTTTTTTGAGTTCTTCTTTCTTCATTTTGTTCTGGTTGCAAGTTTATTTCTTCCTTATGTTCCAAACTGTTGATTTGAATCCCAGCTCCCTTCCCTTCACTGTTGGTTTCCTGTGGATTTTTTATTTCCCTTAGAATAGCCTTCATTTCTTCCCTTATGCTTTTGCTGTATTCAATGAGATCTTTGAGCATTCTGACCACCAGTGTTTTGAACTCTGCATCTGATAGGTTGGCTATCTCCTCTTCACTTAGTTCTTTTTCTGGGGTTTTGTTATGTTACTTCATTTGGGCCATTATCTCTTGTCTCCTCATTTTGTCAGACTCCCTATGTCTGTGTACTAGGTAGATCTGCTTTGATTTCCTATCTTAGCACACCTGTTAAGTTGTATTGGGCACAGTCTTGGTTACTCACCAGGGCAGGGCAGCCTGTTTTGCCTCTTTGTGGCACCATGTGTGGGAGAGGGATCGATGAGGGGGCAATGCTGCTGCTGGCTGACTTCTGGGGGATTGCCTGGCACTCTCCCCTTTTCCAGTCACTTCACCCACTTCCCATTTGCAACTGGCCCCCCTCCAGCTGCTGTCCTGGTTGTGGTTCCCAGAGTGGGTGGTTTGTGGACAGTCTGGGTTCTCCTGCAAAACTAGCAGGTTTTTCCACTGCCCTATCCCCCACTGGGTTTACAGCCAGAAGTTATGAGGCTCTGTTTTTTCCTGGCACTAGAACCCTGGGCTATGCAATCTGGGCTGGGGCTGGGATCGCTCACTCACAAGGAGTCCCCATTTTTTATCCACCATACATTAATGTGGGCCCACCTGTTCTGCTGCCTTGCCATCCCCTGCTCTCCACTGACACCCCGCGGCCTCTCTACCCGGACTCCTCATCTCCATGCCTCCTACCCATCTGGATGAATGTAGCTTCTTTAAATCCTTGGTTGTCGGACTTCCGTATAGTTATGGCGTTTTTCTGGGTGATTTTCTGGCAGTTTTGGGTGTTTTTCACTTTTAAATTAGTTGTGTTCCTTCTCATGGGTGTACAATGAGGTGAAACGAGACTAACTATGCCTCCATCTTGACCAGAGAAAGAAAATAATAGCTTTATATAAGTAGCAGTAGTATCCAAAACGTATCTTTCTATAACTGGCTTTCCCCTCTACTTAACCAAATAGTGATTGTTTCACAGCAAAACTAAGATGTATTTTATTTTTTATACATGTGCCATAATTTATGGAAATAGACCTAATGATCAACAGTAAAGCTGTTACAATTAATTGTATAATCTTGTACTTATGTCAGTTGGTAAGCATAGGTAAATATATCTGCAGGTTCTATAGGATAAATCCCTAGAAACTCAGCAGCCTTTTTTTTAAGACAGTTATGTCAACTATATAATTTTCATGGATTTAGTAAGTGCACAAAGCAAAAATGATTTTAAATAACATTTTAATTTTAAATTATAATATTCTGTGGATTTTATGAGGAAGTAGATCTTAAGACCTGGAAATTATGTGTGTACTTGTTTTTGTTTTAGTTTCTTCTTTTTTTGTTTTTATATTCTCTCATCTGTTTTCTTTCCCTTAGCTACTTCCTTTTTTCCTCCCTTCCTCTTTCCTTCCCCTTTTTTCTTCCTGCCTCTCTCCTTTCAACAGATACTATTTGTTTTGTATTAATGGGCCGATTGAGAGCTATGTAACCACTAGGTGGTGGTACAAGAACATCGGGAGAAATATTTTTGTAAACAGACTAGGAATTAGTTTTGATTTCCTGCTCAGTTTTTAAATTGCTATACACTTGGGCCCTTAAATACCTCCTAAGAGATGTCATTGTGATTGCTGTTTAGCAGTCGAGCTGACATAAAATTGATGTTGAGCTTTACAACAGCTGTTATAGACACTTTATGTTGATGTTGAGACTTTTTAAAAATGCTCATTGCTTGAAAATGTTAACTCTCTAATAGGAGTCTGTTTTCCAAGTGATTTGAAGGGCTTGCTTATATTTCTGACTGATTTACAGATCTTACAATGTTCCAGTTGAGACTACTTAGAATTCATAATTCTGCTTTATTTAGCTGACTGAATTTCCAGCAAGGAAATGACAGTTTCCTAGCTCCTTTCTATGGCAACGACAAAGGCGTCTGCTGACTGTGGTCATACACTGTCAACTGCAGTTTGTTGTTTTATTGCAGCTTGTATTATTGGTCTTCATCTAAGTGAGTAAAATATGTATTTTAAATGATTCTGGAATGTGACGTAAAAGCATTTTCTGTGGGTGGGTTAGCTTAATTAATTCTTGGAAGTCTACCTTGTCCCTTTTAATATTCCAAATCTGTGCTGAGAAATTTTGGATTGTTAATTCCTCTTAAATCACAAACACAAAAAAACGAATCCAGCATAACTATTCAACGACTTTTCCTTACATTAGAATTGAAAGACTTTTCCTTACATTAGAATTGTATGATCGTTTGCACTTACTCTCTGCAGGAATTCTGTACAGCATATTCAGTATAGGAGTGTGGTCACAGTTACCCCGGGGAAGTTCTGCTCGAAGCCAGCACACACGCTCTCATCCTATGCAGTGTCCCGTTGGATTCAACAAAGTGGACATACAGGGCTTCCCCTGCTTTGTCAAGCCAGAGAACTAACCTTTCAACAGAATAGCACTGACTTGCTTTGAGGGGTCAGTTATTTTTAGACAAGCATTGAGGCATATCACCTTATTTTCATAGCTATTGATAGTTCTACATATCATTTTGACCAGTGCTCACCAGATCAGAAAATGAAGAAGCAAATGTTTTAGCTAACAGATTTTGATGCTAATATTGCCTTCTTATCATTCAACATGTATAGTCTTGCTAATGAAATTCCGCGATCTGGTATCCCACAGTGGTCTGTTTTAACATCACACCTGAAGCCCTCACTGAAGTCATTTGGTGTTTAACTAAAAGGAAAAATGGTTCCTTTGTACCTATTTACACTTTAGGAAAAAAAAAATCACAGAATTCAATTCAATGGAAGAGCACTTGTTTAAAAGAAGCCTCCCTTAGCTGATGAAATTATTGTAACACTGTTCCAGGAAATAAAATCAACTGCAGCCGATTCCTTGGTTTTATTAGGAAAGATAGCCCATTTTGTGATCCACAGTGTTTAAATCAATTGAACGATAGTGAAATCTCTCCCCTGAAATGGCTATTACACAGCTTGCAACCTTTTGTTCAAGAGATTAAGTTTGCATCTCCTCACATTATCTCCTTGTAATTGGAAAACTTTCATTTTGACAGAGAAAATGTGCCAGTATCCCTGTGAGCTTTGCCACAAGCCAGTGCAGAATGCCATCTGGAGGATGCTGCCCAGGCCGTGTGACAACCTCCCGTCAGGCTCTATCTGGAACTTTGCAACAGAACAGCTAATAGCATCTTAAGCTCCATTTGTCCAGCTCACTAGTGCTCTTGGCAGAGGTCATAACCAGCAGTGGTTTTGTTGATTTGCTGCATCAAATGCAATTAGCTTAAAGCCCTCACTGACAGAGGCTCTGATAAAAGCCTCAGGCTTGAATTTACCCATTGTGTCAAATTTTAGTTTAGATCAACAAATACCCTCTAATTTCATCATTGGAACAATAGAATTTAATAATTTTTGAAGATGTTTATTTGGGATGACATCATTTTTTTTCCTTTGGGCCTCAATCATAATTGTTTTATTTTTATTTTTATTTTGTTTTACTTTTTAATCACTGGCTTCCGATGAAGTGGTTGAAAGAGAGCGTCAGGTGCGCAAGCCATACTTCTGAACCTTACTTTTCAGTACGCTTGTGGAAAACAATAAGACATTTTTATGAGGTTATGACAAATAACTTTGAACTCTACCAGTTTCATACTTGCAAGAGTAGAGGTAACATTATTGCTGACCCTTTAACCCTAGCTTACTGGAAAACTCTGTAGTGCCAGAAGCCGTGTTATAAATGAGTCAGTTTCAGGGTCTGAGTAAGAAGAAGAAACCATTACTTGGGGTTAAATGTAGGGCAAAGCTAGGCCCAGAGCACAAGATAGACTTTAGCCGTTATGAAAAGCCACGAGGAAACTCCAGAGAAAAATTTCTGCTTGCTGCAGAGAAGGGAAAATTTAGCAGAGATAAGGTTTGACAGTTTCCTGCATGAATGTTGCACAGCAAGTCAGCAGGTGATTGTCCAGAGAGGGGGAGCATGCCCTGGGCTCAGCAGGTGGTAGCCCTGCCCTGGACCGGCTGTGCTTCTGAACTGGATGAGGCTTTCTAAAGAACCAGCAGAGGAGTTAGATGTACTATCATATGCACAATAATAATGATATGGAAATGCATGTTTATGGACTTCTAAATGTCCACTGGTTCTCAAACACATCTCCAGTACTAGAACTTCCAAAGAAATCACTCTGGAATTTCCAGGGGATGGCAGTAGATTCTGTGGACTTTGTGTCTCATTGTGGAAGCTGTCTGAGCGTTCCAGGTACGCTGCTTTGATAAAAGCAATACGCATATGTGAGAACGAGGTTAAGTAAGTGTTTATTTGAGGATTTAATATCGTACACACTCTAGGAGTAAAGCAATTATCATGCTGTTAATTTCATATTCATGTACGGCTTATTTATTTGTTGTTTACCTCTCTGCATAATGAAAATGCCGTGGAAATCTGCTTCTTCTGGCGCTCTAATTCTCAATGAAGCTAAATGTTATGTATAATTTTAAGTTACAGATTGCTAATTCAATTCCATTTTAAATACTCTTTGTATGAGAAGCTTCAATGTACTTGCATAATCCTTTTAAGCTGAATCAAAGCATAAATGTTTAATTATAGATAGTTAATAGAGTAAAATATGAACCCTAAGCATTATAGGTATATTTTGAACCATATAGTTATCCGCATCTTTATATATTTTATACACACACACACACACATATACACACATACACATATGTGTACATCTATGGAAATACCCTATATTTTTAAGAATCAACATCTTAACTGCTTTTATGGAAAGTTTAATGTAATCAGAAAATAATAACGCACTTCCCCTTAGTGATAAAGTATTTGTATCTGGCTTGTAATCTGGGGCCAGAGTCAATGTTTGGTGGAGTGATTCTGAGCGCTTTAGGGTACCCCAGTTTTCATCTGTTTACATGACATGATATTACTTAAGAATTAGTCATTGGCAGAAATCTAAGTTTGTTCATCTTCTGGGGATGTAATTAAAGAAAAAGAAAGAAAGGAATCCATATCTAATGTATATGAGGTCCCTCTGTAGTCTGGGAATCCACTCAAGTTACATGCCTCAAATTCCACTCCCTGACCCTTCCTTGCTCTTCTCTCCTTTATACCAAATACATATCTGAAACCAGAGTGGTGTGCCATGTAAGTTCTTCTAAATATTGTGTTTGTTCCACAAGTATCATCGTGTGTCTACTATATGCACAGATCAGGCCCTTCCCCCTGGGTGGCTGCAGCCTGATTGAGAAGATAGCACAGATATGAAATATTGAATAATACTGCAAATCAGTAGTCATTTAAATACTCCAAAGGCAGAAATTTTTGAGAAAATTCACTTCTGAAAACCTTTTATGCAGGCTGCATAGCTTGGTATGTGCCAGTTGTTCAATTTTCTTTTGTTATTTACAAAAATGAAGCTTTGA
>PVJI01000693.1:156527-234473 GCA_004026765.1 Micronycteris hirsuta
TTTTTTTTTTTTTTTTTTTTTTTTTTTTTTTTTTTTTTTTTTTTTTTTTTTTTTTTTTTTTTTTTTTTTTTTTTTTTTTTTTTTTTTTTTTTTTTTTTGCTGGATCATTTTTCTATTTCTTTCTCTTTGCTCTGCCTTTTGCTGGACAGGAAGCTTTCTCTCTGTCGGTGTGGCCAGCTTGTCAGACGCCCCTTGCACTCTAGGTAGCTCACGAATAGGCTACAGTTAAGGCCCCTCCTTTGCCAGTTATTTATTCAATCATTTTATCAACTGACCGCTTAATCCATATTTATATTGAGTGCCTATTTTCTGTGGACGCAAGGGCATATACAACCCTTTAAAGATGCAATGGAGTACAATATGATACCTGTCCTCAACTAAATTTCAGTCACAGAAAATGTGCATCTAAAACTATTTTAAGCAGAATCTTCTAAGTGCCAGAATAAATATCCATTTATTCACCCAGTCAATCATTTACTCGACAAATATTTATTGAGTCTTTTGATGTGTCAAGCACTCTGTGATTCATTGGGGATAAAAAATGAATAAATCACGCATGGCACCTGCCTGCCCAATGTGAATTTGGAGGCTAGGATCTCGTTGCTCGGAGTGCACCCAAAGGCCAGCAGCAGCCACATCTAAGAGCCTGTTAGAGATGCCATATCTCAAGCCCCATCCAGGTCTATTGAATTAGAATCTGCATTTTAACTAGATGCCCAAGTGACTTGAAATAAAGTTTGAAAAGCACCAACCTGGAAGGATTATGAAAAGCTATATAGAGGAACTGATATACTCAGAAGTCACCAAGTTTTATTAAAAGAAGGGGAAGGCGCCCTGGCCGGGTATCTCAGTTGGTTGGGATGCCATCCCGATACACCAGGGTTGCGGGTTCAATTTCTGGCATGAATGAGTGGGGCAACAAGTTGATGCTTTTCTTTCTTCCTTCCTCTTTCTCTAGGATCAATAAATTTTTAAAAAATTAAAAATATATTTTAAAAAGGAAAAAGGAAAATTTAGGCTGAGTAGAGGGCTTGCCTTAGTCTGGGCAGCTAAGACAGAATATCAGAGTCTGGATGGCTTATATACAACACTTCAGTTCACTCAGCTCTGGAGGCTGGGCAGTCCAAGAATTGGGGGCTGGCAGATTTGGTATCTATGGGGCCTGCTTCCTGGTTCATAGACCCCTGTCTTCTTGCTGTATCCTCACATGGTGGGAGGGGAAATGGAACTCTCCAGAGTCTCTTTGATAAGGGAACTAATCTTATTAATGAGGGCTCAGCTCTCATGACATAATGACCTCCCAAAGGCCCCACTTTCTAATATTATCATATAGATTTCAATATATGTGATTTTGGGGGTCACAAATGTCCAGTTTATAGCAGAGGGGATTAGATATAATCTGAAATAGAATTTAAGATATAAACTTTTGGAAGCTAGTTGGGAGTGATTGTTCAAGAAATAGTGGGACATGAACTGGGAACTGGTTGATGATCCATAGGGAGGAGCGCTGACTGATAAAGTATGATAACACAAGATTCAAAGCTGGGAGGAAGGAGAACGGCTTAGATTCTAGACTCTGGAAGGAGGGATGGGTTGCCAATGGTGGCACAGAGGCCGGGGATGGAGCTTTTAACCACAATAGATGGAGGTGATCATTAATATTCTCAAAGGTGATTTTTAAAATGAAATTTTAGGACTGATATTTTTGAATCCTAAAGTTATAGGGAAAGTCAACAAACATATACAAATTAAGGCATATCATTTTATATATACACCAATTTTTCTAAAACTCATCTAATATATTAGGTTTTAGATATGGGAGAAAAGGAGTAATCAGGTAATCAGGATCAGTAACTTTGCAACACAATTAAGGGAGAATGTGATTCAGAGAAAAAGGCTGTTTACTTTTTATCTACACAGTTATATCTTCAGAATCCTACATAGGATTGTGAGAAAACACATGTTGTCTGCGGTCCCTTTATTTACTTCCATATCTTCTTCTCTGCAGCTCTCCCCTCAGCTTTTGCAGTCTTTAACACACAGGGAGATGAAGGTGCCCTTGCGGCAAAGGCTGGTCACGGCAATATCAAGGGACTGGTAACCTTTTGAATCACGCTATGCCAGGTGGTTTCTCTTTGCTTGTGAAGTTCGGCCCCTGCACAGGGATACTTCCATTCTCAGCTTTGAAAGAATCTGGAAGATAATTTTGTGTAACCCAATCAACATTATAACAATGATACATATTCCCACTTGTTATTAGGTCCCTAAGAATGCCTCCGCAAATGATTTTGCTTCTGAGATGTTTTAAAAAATGGCATCTGTAGCTCATGTTCTGTGGACATCTGTTAGTGTGGCATTCAGTGTGCTTTACACACATGACTTATCTGCGTACAAACCTGAGCGGACAGGGAGAAGCCTGCAGCTCTCCAATAAATGACAGGCTTCATCAGGAAGACACAGAGCCTGGAGCGGTGTCCTGGGCAGAGCTCGGGGCCCGCCATCTGAACATTTCCAATGCTAATGTTTCAGGTGCATCAACAAAGGGTGCAAAGGTGTGCTATTCTCTGAATAGAGTGTCTCAGAACAAATCGATTGGTAAATTCAGGATTTTCATTTCTTATCCAATAAGTACAGGAAGCTGGAGAAGTAAGTGTGGCTATGGAGGGTTTTGGAAGAAGAGTTTTCTAGCTAGAGGTAGGGTCCATAGGTGAAATATTTGTAGCAGACTGAGACGATTGGTTGTTCTAATAATCCGGAATGTTATTTTAAAAGCAAAATTATATTAATATGATTTAGACAGATCTGTTTTAGGGTAAATCTAGTCTACATAGCCATGGAAATGTCCCCTCATCAAATGCAGTAGTGGCTGTATTGAGCATTAGTAAATTCACAGTATTTGAAGGGTAACACTTCCCATGACTTTGAATTCCATAGGTAAAGATGTGCTACAAATATGAGTTACATGGCAGATAAACATTTCACTGGTGAAAAACTGAAACATTTAAGACTAGATTTGATGTTTTATTTATGAAGTTATCTGGAGCCATATATGATTAGTACGATGGTCGATTTCTACTAAACTCTTAGGTCAAAAGAAAGATGGAAAAAAGAATGAATGGAAGAAAGGAAAGAAAGGAAGAAAGACCGCATAACTATGAAGTAAGAACAATTTTACATGTTTACTGAAAATTCTCTCTTCAGTTCCAAAAGGCAGCAGCGGCACTGCCTTTACAATTCCTTGCAAAGAGACTGTGATGGCAGCAGCACATTTGAATATACACAATATGTTCTAGTGTTTGTCCCAAATAGGTTTCATTGTTCTAAAGTCAGATTTAATGCTTATGAATTACTTAATTTTAGCAATCACTTCTCAATAATTATTTCTATACTAAAAGCCACACTCAATACACAAGTGCAATATTTCTATTATTACTAATAATAGAAATTCTAAGTTTGATTTTTATGTATGAAAATGAGAATTTATAAAATAACATATCATTGGAAAGTACAGAGTAGGTAAAAATATTTTCCTTAATTCCTCAAAGGATAGCTGCAATTTACAAGATAATTCATTAGGATCAACAAAGACCATTTCTAAAAATTTGAGGGTAGAATCAAAGATTATTTTTCTAAGATACTCTAAGGTCATATTTTTTTCATATCTACATTGGATATCCTTTGGGTCAACCAGTGTCAGCTCTATATTTGTATGTCTTTATGCTAATATTTTATCTCAAGCTTCTTTCCCACCATGTCAGAGTCCTACCAGTGAGAATGACTCAAAATAGCTTTCCCAGTTAAGGAAAATCAAAACAAAAACTCTGGGTGCCGACAGAATGGCTGCATAGCAACTGGCTATTGGAGTTCAGCCCATGGAAAAGAAAAATGTGGTAGCAGAAGTGGCACCACAGAAATGATGATCAGTGGAAAAAAATGTCACACATCATGTGGCCTCTGTCTGTTAATTTAATGTGATGCACTTGAGTGTAAAAATAATGGTCTCTGTCAGCCTTATTAATTATCTATGCTTCTTCTAGAAGTCAGGATCATGAAATGCCTCCGAACCACCTGATGTAATGGGCCGTTTTAGAGCTTTACATGCAAGTCTCAGAGCGAGCAATCGGCGGTCCCAATGGCTGGTTCGTCTGCAGTTGGGGATGTTGTGCTGAGCTGGACTCACATAATAGCAATATTAGCCACTGGATGATGGAATAATCCATTTTCTATAGTGGATTTCTTTAGCCTAGTGGGACAAATGTCTTAGTGAATGAAACTATTTTCATGCCTGAGGCATTCCCTAGCTCATGCTGCCTCTGTCTATTATAGTTTAAATATACTGCATTTAAGTTAGTGGTGGAAACAAGTTAGTCTGTTATAATTACTCACATATACTTCTTACTGTATTATTTAATGTGGCCTTTAGAAAGCAAGAAGACAAGCCTGCCAGATAGTGCGCCAACACTTGGAACTATTAATACCTTCACACCTGAGAATTTAGTAATGGGACATTTTAAGAGGGAAATGTTTGTGAGTAAGATACTCTGTAGAAAGCTCTGGCTACTGAGGTCTTCAAGCAGGCTAATCCACGTGTGTGTGTGTGTGAGAGAATTTTCACTATGAGCTGCTAAAGGGCGAAGCCCTTGTCTCTTTTTCTGCCCTGGATCTGATGCTGTGGCATGTACACAATGTCTCTGTAACACTCATGTGTGTGGGGTAGGTGTTCTGGTGATAACACATGAGGGTTGGGATGAGAAGGCTAGGTTTCACTTCTCATTGATAATCGCTAGCTGTGTGACCTTGGCCAAGTTACTTATCCTCTCTGAATCTAAGTTTATCACTTCTAAAAGAATTATAATAATATCTATTCTACTTATGCTACTCATATTTGTTTTAGGATCAAATTACTGAAAGATAAAATGCTTTATAGGTATTTGATGGTATCATCTCTCTGTTATTATTGTTATTAAAGCTTTTGATCTGATCTAATTCAATGGATTTTTAATATTATGATCTTTCTTACAAAGTTCAGGAGAGAATTTTGTTGCTAATATTTTCTGTGCATCTGTTGTATATTTAGTATCCAAGGAATACAGCCTTCTTACATCATTCTGGAAAGAAAAATCATTATTATGAAGGAAGCAAAGTGGAAACTTGATGTCAAATATTCAGGTCCATGTGCCAAATAAGAGATATGAAATAATCTAATAAAATGAAGATCATCATTTGTATAGTTCCCTTCCATTGTATCTAGATTTAGTTATGACATTTAGATATTTATCTCACCAACATGCAATAATTAGTAAAATAATATACACCAAAAAAGGTTTTTCCTTTACTTTTTAACAGTGAAAGCTTATTGCTCAGCTAATGCTATGGGACACTGGGTTAGCCACTTTACCCACCTGAAATTTGGTTTTATTGTATAAAATGAGGAAGTAACATTGAATAATCTCGAAGGCCCTTTTCAACTCTGAAAAGATTTGGCTCTCTGATTTTTTCTGTCTTTGAGTATGTCATAACTAAAAAATATTATACTTTTCACACCAGGAAAAGAATCATCTTAAGCTACCTGAAATGGCTTTTCTCAGCCAGTTATTCTTGAATATATTACCTATTCATTTTCTTTATAGCTCTTGCCACAGCCTCTATTTACCTTGTTTATTTGTTTATTTTCCTATTTAGGGCTTGCTTCACCATGAGGCTGGAGACTATCTTAGTCACAGATGATATCCAGTGCCTAGAAAACTGAGTCCCTGGCACATAGTGGGGGAGCCCAGTAAATATTTGTTGAATGAATGAATGAATGAATGAATGAATGAATGCAGCTCCAGAGTGCAATTTCTTTACTCTTTAAAATAACTTGACTTACCTCTGGCTGGGTTGCTAAGTTGGTTGGAGCATCATCCTGTGCACCAGGGGGTTGTGAGTTCGATCCCAGGTCAGGGCACATATCTACATTGCAGGTTTGATCCCAGTCAGGGCATGTATGGGAGGCAACCAATCAATGTTTCTCACATTGACGTTTCTCTTTCTCTTTCTCTCTCCCTTCTTCTCTCTGTAAAATCAATAAATATATCCTTGGGTGAAGATTTAAAAAATAATAACTTCACTTAGAGTTTGAAGAATCACTAGGGGATATGACTACATGTTTCGCTTCCTATATATGAGAGCCATCTGTATTTTATTTATTTTTGGTATTAGCTAATCAAGAGTGAGCTTTTCATCAGTAAGTTGTTTATGTAGTTGCTGGTTTAACAACTAAATTTGATTAGCCATTTAGTTCCTAAAATTTATGATTAGCTGCTCTACTTGAGTACATAGATGTCAAGGTACATTTTTGGATTGTGTAAATAAATTTGCCTCTTGGGGTATGTATTTTCATGTGACAGAATTTCTAACATCATTAAATGTGATTGTAAATTTCAGAATTTATTGTAAAAAGTATTATTGTATTTTGCTGTGTATAATGTGCACTTTTTTGCCCAAATTTTTGAGGGAAAAATAATGCACAGTATACATGAGTGTAATGATTACACACATGGGTATAAAAATATGTATAATAATCCCATGTGTAATACACACACAAAAAATGTGGGTGTGCATTATACACGGGAGCGCAGTAGACACGGCAAAGTGGTATATCTTGAAATTTCCTAGCAAGATATTAGAACATCGCCTGTTCCTCTACACATCACTAAAGTAGTTCCCAGTAATATAAAAGATTTGAAAATCTCGTCATTTATCCTCAGTGAACCGGCTGGGTTACTCCTTGCTTCAACATACATCCAAATTGAGGTCAGTCTGGGTGGTATTTCTTCAGCTTTAAATTTGTTAGAAAGATAGACCTTTCTTTGTAAGACATTACACTGTGAAGTAAGCCCTTTCAAATTATGAAAGAAATTTAATTTGATTTGGAATACAAAATCATGAATAACAGTGACAACAAAGTCTGTTATTACTATCGTAGGACTCTATAATCACTCTTTTGAACAACTACAGAGGGCATTATCTTTCATTGTCCTTTTTTATACACAATATGAAATAGGTTTTCTAACGATATTAATTTTATCTATGAACTAAAAAATTTTCTTCATTGAAAAGTCAAATGTTGGTAGACTATATTATGACAGTTTGTGGGGGACAAATCTTTGCAGCCTTCTATTATGATTTGCCCCTGCTTCCCCCTGCCCTCCACTGGATCTGGGAACCATTCCTGACAGTAGAGTCAAGCCCACGTGCATTTCATAATCACACTTTAGATTCCAAATTGGCCAGGAAGTAGCAACAAACCCTGTGACACACTAAAGAACACAGATTTTGGTAACATGGCAGGGAAAACAGGAAGGGAAATAATTTGCGTTTGCTTGCTTGCAAGACATTTGTTGTGACTTGGCCACTGTGGCAAATCTCTCTTCAGTATATCCTTCTTGTGTGGCAAGAGCTGAACAAGAGACTCTCATCACAAACTTCTTCTGGTACCACACATGCAGGTATACATAGTTCCATGATGCTTTTATTTTGACAATTCTTGAACTGTAACACATTGCATATTAATTGAGTACAACTGATCTTGAATTGTCTTTTAAAAGCTACAAATTATGGCTCTGAAGTGATCTGATAGAGGTAAATGAACATAAGCACAACATTTCTAAAATAAAATCATTTTAAATCTACACATATAAATATGAATTCTGAGTTATTCTACTTCATTTTTCAGTTGGGAGTCTACTGCTGTAAAATGGAAAATAAATGTGTGAATGCTATCAGGGGTGTGAAATTCTCCATTTGTACAGACTGGAGATGTGGTAATAATTATGACTATAGAAATAGAAGCATTATACAAAAAGTTTAGCAACATTTAAAATTTACATGCAAGTATTTCAGGGGAAGAATTTAGAATCTGCTTGGAGAATTATGGGACTTCCAGCCAAGATGGAGGCATAGGTAGATACACTTTACCTCCTTGCACAACCAAAAGCAGGACAACAACTTTAAAAACAAAACAAAACAAAAAAGCCCAGAACTGCCAGAAAATCAAACTGTATGGAAGTCCAACAACCAAGAAGTTAAAGAAGAAACATTCATCCAGACCTCTTGGACATGGGCAGCTGGGGTGAGTGGACTCACTGCAAGGCAGTGGCTGGTGGAGTGGGCAGTCCCACATTTGTGTGTGGATAAACCAGGAGGAACAACTGGAAAGCAAGACAGGCTGCACAAACCAGGGTTCCAGTGTGGGGAAGTAGGACTTCAGAGGCTGTAGAGACCTGTGGGGGTTGTGGCGGTAGAAGAAACTCCCAGCCTCACAGGAGAGTTTGTTGGAGAGACCCACAGGGTCCTAGAATGTACACAAGCACCCCTACCTGGGAATCAGCACCAGAAGGGCCTAATTTGCTTGTGGGAAGCAGGGGAAGTGACTGAAAGCCTGCCCAGAGCCAAGCAAGCAGCATCGTTCCTTTTCAGACCCCTCCCACACATACAGCACCACAACACAACAACATGGGTTGCCCCACCCTGGCAAATACCTAAGGATCTGCCCCTTATACATAACAGGCAGTAACAGGTGTGCTGAGACAAAAAATATGGCCCAAATGAAAGAACAGATCCAAGCTTCCAAAATAGAACTAAGCAATGTAGAGACCTAAGGGATGCAGAATTCAAAACACTGGTAATCAGGATACTCACAGAAAGGGTTGAGTATTGTCACAAAATAGAGGGAGAAGTGAAGGCTATGCAAAGTGAAATAAAGGAAAATGTACAGGGAACCAACAGTGATGGGAAGGAAACTGGGACTCAAATCACGATTTGGAGCAGAAGGAAGAAGTAAACATTCAACCAGAACAGAACTTCCCCAATCTGGCAAAGGAAATAGACTTCCAGGAAGTCCAGGAAGCTCAGTGAATTCCAGAGAACTTGGATTCAAGGAAGCACACACCAAGGCACATCATAATTACGTTACCCAAGATTAAAGATAAGGAGAGAATCTTAAAAGCAGCAAGAGAAAAGAAGACAGTTACCTACAAAGGAGTTCCCATTTAGACTATCGGCTGATTTCTCAAAAGAGACCTTGCAGGCAAGAAGGGGCTGGAAAGAAGTATTCCAAGTCATGAAAGGCAAGGACCTACATCCAAGAATACTCTATCCAGCAAACCTATCATTTAGAATGGAAGGGCAGATAAAGTGCTTTCCAGATAAGGTCAAGTTAAAGGAGTTCATCATCACCAAGCTCTTATTATATGAAATATTAAAGGGACTTATCTAAGAAAAAGAAGATGATCAAAAATATGAACAGTAAAAAAACCAACAAACTCAAAACTATTGGTAACTGAACCTAAAAAAAAACAACAACTAAGCAAACTAGAACAAGAATAGAAAAACAAATGGAGATCACATGGAGGATCATCAGCAGGGAGGGGTAGAGGGAAGAATTGGGGGAAAAGTTACAGGGAAGAAGAAGCATAAATGGTAAGTACAAAATACACAGGGGGAGGTTAGAAATAGTATAGGAAGTGGAGAAACCGAAGAACATGTATGTACAACCCATGGACATGCACTACGGTGGGAGAATGCTGGAAGCAGGGGGGTGCAGGGTGGAGGGAAATAAAGGGGAGAAAAAAGTGGGACAACTGTAATAGCATAATCAAAATATATTTTAAAAATGCAAGATTGCTTTTATATGCCATATTTTTGCCATATGAAAAAAAAAGAATCTGCTTGGAGAGATTTTCTTGCAGTCTTGATATTAAAACATTAGGGATTTCCAAACAGCCTACAAGTGCTTATTTTTCTGGTAGTTTTGAAACAGGAAATTGTATGGACTAATCTCTTCTATTTCTAAGGCTATTTATTCTTTGTCTGAATCTGATAAACCCACGAGCCCCAACTTAACCCAGCCTAAACGAAACTTAACCTTTCCTCTGTTCTCACATCAGTGGACAATGGGCCTCAGCTGCAGAAATCATTAGAGAAGCTTGCCCAATCTCTAGGCCAGCTGGAAAGCCAGGCTCCCTGCTTTTTAGCCAAATAGACACTGGCGCTGAGTTACCCTAGGGCAGAGGTTTGACATGGTTTGAATGAAGCTTGGATTTTGAAGTATCCATCCCTTTAGGTTGATGGCACTGGGAGTCCAAGACTCCTCTTCCATTAACTGGCCTCTCACATAGATGGCAATAGTGACGAAAACAGCCGACTGTTAAACCAGTTGGTTCTTTTTATTATTTGTAATTTTTTCTATTTGCATGAGAGGCTGGCAGCATATGGCCTGATGAATTTAAAAAAAAAACCCGTAAACTCTCATCTACTGTCCAGAGCCTCCAGCTCATGGCATTAGCAGGGGCTAGTGCGACTCCACCTGCCGCTTGTCTGGAGGGTAGGGGCATAAACTGATGACCTACTAGGTTTCCACAGCCAAACTGTGCTCAGCTAATGCCATGATTTAATCTCTAACAGTACTGTCAGAAATGGCTGGAAGTGGCAACACCCACTGTTTCAATAGTCAATCTGACTGGCAAGTTACCTGCTCTCTGCCCTACCTAATATTCTGTGCTGATTTTGCCCTCCCAGGCAACAGGAATAGAGGAGCAGAAATGCACACAGGGCAGTTCTGAGCAGAACTAGTTCTGGGAAATGCCTAGGGGTGTGTGTTCACATTATCTTTCCCCGCTAAAAGGGACTAGTAGCAAACCAGGGACACGCCTTTGTAATACATCTATTTATTTTCTTATAGTCTAGGTCTTTTCAAAGTCAAAAATTTGTATCGTTTTTTGATTTTAGTTTTTTGTGACTTAAACATTTTTTATTTTATGATTTCTTTTGAGAACTTAACCTTCCTTTGACTGAAACAAAAACATTACAGCTATTTGTGTTCACACTTAAACCAAATCACAAACCCTTTTTCTCTCCTTAATTGTGCATGTATTTATGATTACACAATGTCAAACAAACCATATGCACATAGAAACAATGTACAGGCTTTCACTGATTTGATGAATTGGGATGAAAGTCAAAAACAAGTCATTTTGAAATTCAAGGGCAGTCTACCAACCCATTTTGACGTTGTTTAGAAATCTTTTATTTTTCTTACATTTTAAAATTGCTAAATATATTTATACTAAAGACATGTGCTCAGAATTGCCAGGGAACATAGAAAGGAGGAAATAATTTGGGGGTAAAAGCTTCTGTTATTTTAAGTGAGAGATGTTCTTGAGAAGCCACAGCAGACACATTCAGTATTGTGAAGTTGAGCATAGATAGAACAGTTCCAGGGGTGTCCAACCTTTTGGTGTCTCTGGCCTACACAGGAAGAAGAAGAGTTGTCTTGGGACACACATTAAATACACAAACACTAACAAAAACTGATGTGCAAAAAAAGGTTTTAAGTAAATCTATGATTATTGTGTTGGGCCGCATTGATAGCTGTCCTGGGTCGCATGTGGTCTGTGGACCATGGGTTGGTCTCCAGGAGCACAGAACCCTGCTAACTACTAGGCATCGCCATCTCAGTCCTAAGAATAAATTTGTGACATACTTTGTGTTGATTATTTTCTGTTTCACAGCTAGTAGAGCAAGGGCAAGGACCAAACAGATTGGCCGCTTTGGAGAAGAATCCCAGAAGCCTCTCTGCTTGGTGAGGCATTGACCTTTGGGTTTCTGAATTTGGGGTGAGGTCCAGAGTGGGAGGTGGGGATTCATGGGAGTTGGGCAGCAGCTACTTACTGATGTATGGAGGTGGTGCAATTTTTATTAACCAGCGTGGCATACCTTGTGCTGGTATGCCAAGGTGGCCAAACATTGGTCCCAGAGATAGGCATTATTCTACAGATGAAAACATTGTGGCTTAGAAGGGTTAACTTGTTCAAAATCACACAGCTAATAGGAGGCAGAGTCAGAATTAGAGTTCATATCTGTCTCATTCCAGACACCGAGCCCTTTCTTATTGGCCGTGTCATTACTATAATGCTTCCTGAAAGTTTGCATGAAAGAGCTGACTTTAATTGCTACTGAGATTTCATCAGATTGATGTGGATAAAGACATCAGATTCAGTCTAGCAAGAGAAGAAGGTTGACTGAGAGCAGAGAAAGTTTCTCTATTCCAAACTCAACTGACTCTGACATTAGAGTGGTGCATGTTTTACATATAATTTATGCTTAATAGTTTGTTGAATTAAAATAGTCTTTAATGTTGTACTTTTATACAAGAGAGTTGTGTGGGATGTATACCAGCCAACATTTTAGAAAAGATACAATTCTAGGTAAGAACAAAATATTAAACTATTAAAAATACTGTTATTTGTTTCTAGTTTAAGTAATATAGTTTAAATAAGAGAGCTGAGCGAGTTTTAATTCAGTTCAACATGAATATAAATAACTAAAGCTTAAATTATTAGAAACACTTTAAGATTCAAAATATTTGTCCTAGCGGTAATTAAGGGCTGTATGGAAGGAAATATATTTTGCACAGAAATTGCAAATTGATTAGATGTTAAAGTCTGTCCCTTCTTATGGGATCGAACCGGAAAATGTAGATATACTCAGATGTATAACCACATTCTACTTTGAAAAATAAGATCAAGAACATTGATTTTACTAGATAGAATGTGACTTTAAACAGTTCCTCATGTAAGAACAGATTTTGTTCCAAATATTTGTTTGAAATTCACTATTCTAGTATTTTATATGCAAATTTCAACATATAAAACTGAAATAATATTAGGTATAATCTCAATCTGATTAGTGAATTTTTATCTATAAGGTATCCCAACTATAGAACTAATTATGTTATAGGCTCTATTTTCTATGTATTACGTTGTTAATGAGGGAAAAACATTGTGAGTTCCAAATTAATGTCCTGGAACATACTTGCATTTGGACCTCCAGTCTTGACATAAAACAAACAAACTGAAAAATCCCTAGTTTAGATTCCATTCTCTCCCATTTTCTCAGGAATAAGGCAGAAGTTCACCAGAGAAGGGTCTGGATGATGACGTTATTTGCTCGGATTTATGCTGTGATTCTAGGAAAACACTTTGAAGAACACTGTAATCTAAGTGTTCCAAATTCCAACTCTCAATGTGGATTGCAGCTGGATAGAATTTAGAGATCAGTAAATTCGGCATAGCCTTCTAATTTGAATCAGCAGAATGAAAACTCTCTTCTCCCTTCACCTAATCCACAAACACAGGTTGGGGGCAAAGGCTCTTCACACCTCTGCCTGTCCCATTTTTTTTCTAGAGGCAAGTTATATAGCAAGATTTACAGAGTATTCAAAGGACAAGAAATGTTCATCTTCCATTACAACCTTCCTTTCATTAAAGTACCTATTCCTTGCAAATTTTTTTTTTAAGAAATTCTCTTTTTAAAATATATTTATTCATTTATTTTTAGCGAGAGGGGAAGGGAGGGAGAAAGAGAGGAAGAGAAACATCATGTGTGGTTGCTTCTTGCATATTCCCCAGCAGGGACCTGGCCCACAACCCAGCCATGTGCCCTGACTGGGAATTGAACCAGTGACCCCTTGGTTCGCAGCCTGCATTCAGTCTGCTGAGCCACACCAGCCAGGGCCTTGTAAATATTTCTTAAATTTCTATCCTGTGTACTGTATAATCTCAGTTGATGGAACAAATATCTGGTTCTACCTCGAAAAATATTTTCTAGGCAAGAACAAAAGGTATACATGAGTTAGTCAAATAGCAATTCGACAGCTTACTCATAAAAAGTAAACAGTTGTTTCCAAAAATAAATAGTTCAAGACAAAAGATGCCATGAGTTCAGGAGGGAGGAGCACTGTCATGGAATTGAGAAAGATGAACTCATGGAAGGACAGGACAACTGAGGCTGGCATGGAAATTGTTTACGTGGATGAAATGGGACAAAATCACAGAGACTGGAGAAAAAGAGGACTCAAGACTAATTGTTGATTTATCGGAAAGCCACAATGAAGGAGAGGTCGGAGTCCAGGTTTAGTGCATGATGCCCATATAATTAAACCACAATCATCCACTCACAAGCTGGGTAGGAGCAGTGATAGCCAGCTGTGTGGAATGGCCCTGGACTTGGTGGTGGGGAGGGAGGATTGTCAGGAGGGAAAGGTTCATCTCTGCTATACACTGGAAATATGGTTTTGGATGAAAAACTGGACTTGTCCTGGCTGATGTTTCTTCGAACATGAAATGAGGGATTTGAGTTTGATGGTTTTTAAAGTCCCATCCAGCTCACAGATTCTAAGTGCTTCGCTCTATTTTAGTGGAAAGAGAGTAGTGGGATAGTTGCAGAATGGAGGTGAAAGGAATATGAGGAAAGGGGTTCAAAGGGGACCAGAAGGAAGTAGGGGTGATCAGTACCTAGAGGCAGGAGTGAGACTGGGGGGACAGTTTACATGGCATCTCTGTCTGGCCCTGAGACTTTATCTCACTGCCTGAGACTCCCTTCTGTTAAGCATACTTGTCCATTAAGCATCCTCTTTCTTCGCTCTTCTGTACGTGTTCCACTGCCATCAGCACCCCACCGCTAACCGTGGGTACCCAGACAGTAGAAAGCAGCGTACGGAGGAAATGGGTTTCAGCCTCCTTTATGGTGGCAGCCTGTGGAGCTCTGCCTTTTCCCTTTTTTGTTATGTACGTTTTGATTTGTCACTGATGGTGGCAATTGCCAATCTCCTTTGGTTTCCATGTCCAAGGTCAAAATCCTGATGGCTATGTCCTTTGAACCTGCCCAGACACACCTAGAGACCACATTTTCAAGTATCTCCAGCCCTATGGCGGCTACAGGAAAAATTAGTTAGAAGTAGGGACCAAAAAGAGACCTAGAGCATACAACTCTAGGAATTCCAAGGTGAAAAGACCCCTCCTGTTCGAAGAAGCGATAGTAGGTACAAGTTGGAGAACCAGGGTCAGTGCCCAAAGCATTCCTTTGTTAGCCAAATGCAGCCTTAATATGGTACTTCCATCGACACCTTTCATTGAGTGCCTGTTATGTGCCGGGTACTATTATAGATGCTATCATTTTTGTCTAAGCCATTATGATACATGGAAATAAATGACGGTTTTTCAAAAGGATTAATATTTTATAATCTATTTCTGTTCCATGTGCTAGCTCTTAGAACACTCACCATTGTGAATATTTGTTAACATCTATTTTTTCAACATGGGTTATGTTATTGAAAGCACCTTGATACATTTCATTAACATTTTTATATAAAGTGATCAAATCTTTGATTAAACTGTTTCTTAAGAAATATTAGATGGATGTGCTTGCTTTTGTTCTGTGAGGGAAATGCCCCCTGATGTTAAAAATCATCTCGTTAACATCTCGGCCTGACCCCTTGGCAGGGTCCTCCTCCCTCCATCAGTGCAGGACCAGCTGCAGCGTCCAGGGCACACCCCACGCCTTTGTGCCTCTAGATCTCTGCCTATGCTAGGCCCCCACCTGGGAAGGCATTTTCTTCATGGAAAGTGTCTATCAATACTCTTCACAACAGTTAAAAAGTCATCTCCTTTGATAAGTTCCTCTACCACGGTTAGAGTGTCCTTCTCCCTGTTTGGGGCCCAGTGTTTTCAGTAGAAACTGATTACCCAAACTCTCACATCTGCTTTCTCTTCCAAACTTGCTTTCATAAGTTCACTGAGGGCAGGGACTGTATCTTATTTGTGGTTATATCATCAGGGAATGAAGAAGAGAAGCTTAATGTATGTCTAATAAATTATATGAGTGAGTAAATGGGTGAATGAATAAACAAACCAATCACACATGCATACCTTCAGCTCCTAGGAACACACGGCACTAGTACTGTGAGGCGTGCAAAGGAATAAGGTGCATTCCCTCCTGAAGGCGCTCAGAGCACATGCTGGCATACAAAGCACTCAAACCGACAGAGAATGTTTGTGAGTTTATTTGAGACACACTGATGACAGTTGCTGGGAAGTAAAATCTCAGTGGATTGAGAGGATGCTCTGGAGGACCGCGCTTTTGCAGCTTGTGTGTATTCATTCTGGTCACAGGAGGACACACAGGGAGGGCGGCCTGAGCTTCACTGGTGGTAGATTTGAGAGGTGGGAGAAAGCCGAGGGAGGGTGGGAGAGTGTGTTAGGGGAACACTGAGACTGGGTAAAGAGTAAAACAGAGACGCACTTCTTTTACATGGGTGGGTATATGATAGTTAGCAATTAATATTTACAGCACTTAGAAATGATTTTCAGGGAGCAAGATAACAATGAGGGGTTTTGTGGTCTTGTGCCCCAGTGTGGACTGCCTGAGGGATCCAGAAAAAGGATTACTCTGATATTCCAAATGTATGTTATCTTAGATGCAACAAAACAATAGACAGGCTTTCTTAAGGTAGAGACTGATCTTTGACAAGGAAGCTACCTAGGATGTGACTACCCATCATAACTCTCTTTTAATTAGAAATTTTTACGTTCAGACCATCCTATGTGGATACGTTCGGTCTCTGAGTTTGTCAGGCCTGCCGTACAGGTCTCCCCTGAGCTTGTCAGGTTGAGTGTGTGGCCCCTTTTCCATCCACAGATACGAGAGCAATGCATCGTAAGAGATGCATGGCATGGCTCCTAGGGAATATATCTTAAAGGAAGGTTTCTCTTTCTCAAATGTACAGTCTGTGATCAAAGTTTTTGTACGTTGGAAGAAACATTTTTAAAAAGCAGAATTCTGTCGTTAAAAGTCAGCAGTCACATTATTTCACTTCCCCGTGCGTGGATAGTGTGGAAAATATTTAGCCGCCTGATAGCACGCGACTGTTGCATTCTCAGCTTTACCGTTTGGAGTCGGACCTGAACTTTCACGTCCTCTGCGTTGCAGTGCTCAGCCCCGTGCACCACAGACCTCACCTCCATAACTACTGCTAGCTGCTTTCGCTTTTTGCGTTACACCCAAAGCCACCATCAGATGTCGTGGGGACGAGACTTCAGAAGGTAAGTGAAAAGAAAACAGGAACAGATGTTTTTTTCAAAACAGAATTTGGTGAAGGCATCGGCAGGAGAATGATAGGAAGTGCCAACCTGCAGTGTTCCTTCCTTGCCATGAGAAGGGGACGCGCAGCCTGGTCTGTGTGGAATCCTAGGTGGCGGGCCTAGCATGGGACGGAGCCCACGCTCCCCAGTGCCCTGTCTGAGCAGGAAGCAGGCTCTGGTGTCTAGACAGGAGGAAATACTTCATTTTTTTGAGGGGAGGATTTTCAAAGCCAAATGAAGGCTAGAGAATACAACTGAAGTTTGATTGATTCCTTGTTTTTTTTGAAGGCTTTTTTTCTCTTTTTTGTTTCATTCTAAAAGTCTATCTTTAAGCCCAAAATGCAAATTAAAACTTCATGAAGTCAGAGAGATCAAAAAGATATAGGCCTGTTGCACAGCATGCCTATGTGTGTTCTCTGCGCCCCCCCCATCAGGAATTTTAAAGTTGGGGTACAATCAATATCATATTTAAGATTTCTAGCCCTGGCTGGTGTAGCTCAGTGGATTGAGCGCGGGCTGGGAACCAAAGGGTCCTGGTTCGATTCCCAGTCAGGGCACATGCCTGGGCTGTGGGCCAGGTTCCCAGTGGGGGCCACGTGAGAGGCAACCATACATTGCTGTTTCTCTCCCTCTCTGTCTCCCTCCCTTCCTTTCTGTCTAAAAATAAATAAATAAAATCTTTAAAAAAAAAGATTTCTCAGTAGTGTCCTTTTGGCAACTACAGAGTACGTTGCTATTTTAAGTTAATGTTTCATAATCCTTTAAAAGAGATATAAGTTTGAATGTTTGAAATAGTTTTTCCTACATTGCAAATATTAGGTTATTAAGAGTTCATTAGCCCTTTGTGACGAAAAGGCAACACAGACTTGGTAGATATTGGAGTCCTTGTTCTCCCAGGCTGTGCCTCCCGCTGACCTGCAGCCTTCTGTGCCGTGTGCGGCCTGCTCCCACTTTCCCGCTTCCTCCCGCTTCCTCCGGCTTCCTCCCGCAGGGAACGCAGGGCGTGTCAGTCTAAGGAAAGGAAGCCAGAGGTTTTGAGAAAAGATTAAACCATGGTGATTTTAAAATAAGTTCCTTTTAAGGTTTTTACACATTTCACATGTTTTTATTGATATAAATTATTTTATTATAATCATAGTTGAAAGTCATCATTTTGGCCTATTTAAAAGAGCATGTCCTTCTGACCTAGAAAACGGGATCCCACACCGCTGACTGTCACACTTCTCACACTTTATCCTGCCCAGCAGCTCTGCGTCCATACGGCTAACTTCAAGTTTCTGGGTCTAGCTCCAGCACCTATTATTCTGGAAGCCATCAGACCTAAAATTTGCTAGAATTTTGTTTTTTTTTCTCAACCTGAGATTTTTTTTCACAGTGACACTGCCCTGTTTCTCACTGGTGTGTCTCAGATCGAGATCTGTCTTTAGGTTTGACAAATACAATACACTAACAAGAATATCTTGCATTTGTATAGCTTTTATATACCGGTATTTTATTCTCCTAATAACTTTTCAGGCTTTGGGTAGATTCTATAGAATAACAAACTCAAATGTCTGACAAGCAGCTATATAGACTCTAGAGATGGATCGTCTGTATTTAGACTCATAAGCCACTGCTAATTCAGGCAGGTTACTTAACAGCTACCTACCTTAGCTTCTCAATCTATAGCATAATGGTTTATGCCACACTGGGTTGTTAAATGAGATAATTCATGTAAAGTATTTAGAATGGTGCATGTCAAATAGTATTATTTATGTTTTCGTTAAATAAATAGAAATAAGTAAATGCTCAACCTCCCTAGTAGTCAGGGAAATACATATTAAAATAACAATTAGAGATCATTTTACACCCATCGATTTTTTGAAAATTATGAAATAATAGCACCTGGTATCAGGGAAAATATGCTCAGAGACTGCTTGTTGACATGGGAGCTGTAACAGCCTTTTCGGAGACCAGTGAGCAGTGTCTGTGGGTGTTTGCTGTGGCATTTTCTAAAGTGCCTACCACCGCCTACCAAGCTTGGTATCGTCTGGGCCCTGGGCAGGAGGTCTCTTGGTCCCTTGCCGGACTCTCTCCCCCTGCTTCTTGCGCGCCAGCCACAGTTGCTTCGCCGTTCATTCTGAATCACTCCATCCACACTCTCCTTCAGACGCTTGGTGTTTGCTATTTCTTCAGACTAGATTGCTCTTTTTTTAATGCTCCTCACTTGCTTCTGCTAGATACGTTTCACAGCAACTTCAGTCAAAGCCTTCCCTTCTCCCACCCCAACCTGGACCTCATGCCAGGCACTGACTCCTGGTGGTTCATTCCTCCCAGCTAGTTACTCTCCTTGGGAATTCAATGCTGATGCACCGGTAGGGGTTCCAGGCAGTCCACTTGGATGCTATGAAAGAGATATTTGTTTTTTACTGTGTACTTTACTCGTGTTTTCCATGCAGTGAGTCCTTGAAACTCTTACAGACATTACCTATCACTTTTGTAGGGTACTGAGGAAACACTACAAGGTTGATTCTTGACTAGTTTATGCTTTTGTGGCTCGCTCGGGCCCATAAAGTTCCTGAGCCAGGGAGGTGGACTTGGCAGGATGACAACACCGATTTGATGATAATGGGCTTCAGCTACCTAAAGCGAACTCGATAGAGCCCTCAGATAGAAATTTGGGGAAACAATATCGAGTTAGAAATAGTAAACATTCTGGAAATAAAGCAGCATTGTCTTACGAATGCAAGAAGCAGAGGCAAAAATATGTGGTTTGAATTATTAGCAATATAATTAATGACCCAAAACCCCCATATTTTAGGGTAAGAATATGCCGCTTTTATCATAGCTTTCAGGCATCTGAATGATTGTATTCGCTGGTCTGGTTGTTTCTTCTACCTGTTCTAAAAATGGGTTTGTGTACTGCTTTTATTGGATGGTAATTTTCAGGCACCCAACTGTCTTCACTTTAAATCGAATAATTTAGGAATACTAATTCTAAACTTACTCTCCCTGAAGGCAACATAAAGATTTCATAATGTTTGATTTTAGAAGATACAAATGTTTTTGCTACAATATAAGTGTCTCACTATTATCTTTCTAGGGTTTCTAGCTTATTACTGTTTTAAAGAGCAACGTTGATTGCATAGCTTAGGAAGAACATATAAAATTATCCCGTACAATAAAAACTGGACTCACAAGTCATACATAATTTGGTCTTTAAAATTAGTTCAAAAATTATTTTTCTGAGAGGAGAAAAGGATGTTTAAGCTCTGAAAGTGGGAAAAAGAAATCCCAAGAGTATTATTCTGGGCTTCAGATTTTCTTTGAGCAATTTCCCCCATCAATATGTATATAAAATCAATCTTTTACTCCCTCCCTAAAAAGTACATGTGAAGAGGGAGGAGTAAGGGGAATGATTGAACAACAGTGTAAGAATTCTGAATTTCTAACACACATGCTTAATAATCACCGAACAGCAACAAATCTCAGAGATTAGTATTTTTTTCCCCTTCATTATAATTGCTGAGCTTTGACAATCACTTGTTTAGAACAGAGGTCTTTTGATTATGAGAAGTGGCAGAGCTCAAAAATCATACATACACACAGAAAGAAATGTAA
Source organism: Micronycteris hirsuta (assembly GCA_004026765.1). Taxonomy (NCBI): domain Eukaryota; kingdom Metazoa; phylum Chordata; class Mammalia; order Chiroptera; family Phyllostomidae; genus Micronycteris; species Micronycteris hirsuta. The sequence goes on from PVJI01000693.1 coordinate 177,089, forward strand.
ATGCCCTTTAATTGTCCCCTTTTAAAAGCCGTATTGAAAGAAATGAGCAATACAGAAAGAGCAGGAGGTCAGAGACCACTCGCTGCCGACAGGCCCCGGCTCTCCCTGTGATCTCAAGGTTGACCTTTCACCTGCTCTTGCCTCAACTCCTCTTCGGGGAAAATATTTCAGGGGTTAGGCGAGCTTTGCATTTTCCTTTTCAAAATCAATGAACTAGATTTCTAGAATCATAAAACCACAGTGAAAGCCCACGCTCTTAGAACCATGGGGGAAGTTTTTATCTGTTCATTAGCTGAGAAGCTTATTTTCCATATTAACAAGCAATAGTCATTCTAGTTGTGTTCTGGTAAAAGTCAGTATAGATATTAGACATCAGCTCAAAGACTCTTGACAAGTTTTAACAGATAGGACCCCCCAGTACACTAAGGTTTTGCTTAATTGTAAAGTCCAACATCATTACCCTTTTGAAAATCTTGAAATCTAAAACAATTAAATAGTGGACTTCAATCTTATTAGCAGAGGAAATAGTAGAAAAAATTAGTAGTAGAAAATGTATTGACTAATTACAACGTCTTTTCATCCCAGACACCTACGGTCGCCCTCGAGAATTTTCATGGTAATTGAAATAAAAGCCTCTAACAGGCTCTTCCCTTTGTTATAAATGTGTCTGGCAAGCAATATGCTTGGAAGCTTATTAATGGATGGCTGTTTAAGATAGTGGTGTTTTTTTTTTTTTAAATAAATGTCATTGACCTATCTACTCCATTCTTGTAGTCGCTCTCTAAGATTTATAATTTTCTGTTGTTATGTTAAAACTACATGACTATAATTCATTTCTAGTAAAGAGTCATTAAAGAATAATAAACAGTGTTTTCCTTTTCAACTATAATTTGTACTGATATTATCTGCTACTTTGTAAATAAGAGGCAATACTGAGAAGTAGGTTTAAAGATAACTTTATTTGTAGAGTTCATTCAATATTTTCATGTGATTTTGATAAATATAAAAGTTATTACAAAACTGAAAAATAAAAACAGTTATTTTACTGGCAATAAAATGAACAATATGCAAATATTTCTAGTACATTTGAATATGGAGACCTTTAAAGTTTTTAAAATTCTTAACTAAAATCTTCTGTATATAGTAAAACTTTTAATGTTTGATGATACACATTTATTTATAAAATTAAATTTGAATAAATTTGAATAAATCTTTATCATCTCTTAATCCCATTTTATATTCTCTTTTATATTCTCTTTACACACACACACACATTCATACACTCATCTTTTTTCTTTACCAAATGTAAACATGAATTATTTTGACAGATATTAAAAGATTGAGGTCATACAAAACTTCAGATAATGACAGCAATAGCACTAAAATTTTATTTAGAAAATGCAAAGAAGGTATTCCTAAGAAATGAAAAAATGATTACTTTATACAGGCTAATTTCACGTGTTTATAGTACATATGTATACAAGTTATATATACTTTATTATTTACAGACTAGGATTTTGATGATTTTTTTCAGAGGATAATTTGACTTAGAAACGAAGAGAAATTTGCTTTTTGATGGTACAACATAGTGGCGTAGGTGTGAATAAAGCCTTTCAGATCCTCTGGTTGCCTACTCACTAAAACGGACCTTACTAGAGTTGTATCTTTAGCACGAGGAGATTTGTAACTCAAAGTGTCAGGGTTTAAAGTTGGCCTGATTTAGAAAAGGGAGGAGTCACAAATACTAAGAACAAAGTTCTCTAGGCTTCAACACAATGTTTCATCCTCTGGTTGCAAATCATACCTCAGTTTACTTCTGTTACTTTCAACTAGACAGGATGTTTACAAGATTCATATAGAATGAGCCCTGGCTCTAGGCCAAGTGGAAAGTTCATATCCTTTTTTTATTTTATCTCTACGGCATTTTTCCACAACTTTTGTATGCTGCTAAGTAACTGACAATTTTGTATTTGTTTTTGTTTGTTTTCCTGAAAGCTATTCCTCAAGTAAATTTGTTAAAAATCAGAACTGATTATCTGGTTATCACTTTAAATGTTATTATAACATAGTTATTTGATAAGGTTTGTTCTTTGCTAACAGACCTGCTTATTATTGAATAGACATGGCTTCTAAGCTCTGCAGAGTTACATGTTTCCTTCCTGAGTCTTCCATGTCCATTCAACCAAGAAACTGAGGTGAGAAAAGGTGTTTTGACTCCAACAGGAAGATAAGCTTTCTTTCATGGAAATGCAACTTATTTAGGATGCCCTTTAGTGGAAATGCAACTAATTTAGGACGCTAGAGGCAAAAACACGGGTGGGAGTAAGATTGCCCAGGAACAAGGAAGACAAAGAAAAAGGTAGAAAATAGACACATGCAGATTCAACATTTAAGCTGAGAAGTAAAAACTCAGAAAGTGGAAAGGAATATTCAGCAAAGTCAGAGGAGGTAGAATCCCAGAATAAAAAAAAAGGAAGTTGGGAAAAGAATGGAACCATCTGTAGTGTCAAATATCGCAGCAAGCTCAAGTGACAAAGTAAAAAAGTGCACAGTGATGTTGGCAACTGAGATTTCATGGTGGGCTTTGAGAAAGTAATTTTAGAATACTGACTGGCAGAGAGGAATGGGAAGTGGAGCCAGTGAGCATAAACAACACTTACAAAAATGTTTGGTAACGGGCAGAAAAGGCAGGGTAAATAGATTGAGCCAGAGAGAAAATTGAGGGAAGAGATGTATTTGATTATTTCGGTTTTTAGAAGTAAAACTCCATTTCTGATATAAATATGGGGATTTAATCTAAAACTTCCCATAGTATTTAGAAGGTTTCAGGGCAATAGCTCTGATATAGCAAAATAAAAATAAAGTTAATTAATTAATTTTTCATCAAGAGTATATACTTTAATAAAAAATCATGTAGATCTGTTTTCTACAAGATTCATAAATGAAAGAGGACAGATTACAACTGATAACACAGAAATAAAAAGGATCATAAGAAATTACTACAAAGATCTATATGCCAAGAAATTTGAAAACCTAGGTGAAATGGAAAAATTTCTAGAAAAACATAGTCTTCCAAAGTTGAATGAAGAAGCAGCAGAAAGCCTGAACAGACCAATAACAGCTGAGGAAATTGAAGCAGTAATCAAAAAACTCCCAACACACAAAAGACCTGGGCCGGATGGTTTCACAGGAGAATTCTACAAAGCATTTAAGGAAGAGATAACCCCTATCAGGCACAGACTATTCCAAAAAATCCAAGAAGATGGAAAACCCCCAAACTCTTTTTATGAAGCCACCCTAATCCCCAAACCAGATAAAGATATAACAAAGAAAGGAAACTTTGAACATAAATGCTAAAATCCTTGACAAAATATTGGCAAACCACATCTAGCAATACATTAAAAAGATCATACACCCTGACCAAGTGGGATTCATCCCAGGGATGCAAACATGGTACAATACTTGCAAGTCAATAAACATAATACATCACATAAAACAAAACAAAAGACAAAAATCACATGATCATATCAATAGATGCAGAAAAAGTATTTGATAAGGCACAGCACCCATTTATGATAAAAACACTCAGCAAAGTGGGAATAGAGGGAGCATTCCTCAACATAATAAAGGCCATATATGAGAAACCTACAGCCAACATCATACTCAATGGGCAAAAACTTAGAGCTTTCCCCCTAAGATCAGGAACAAGACTAGGATGTCTGCTTTCAACACTCCTATTCAACATAGTATCGGAAGTCCTAGCCACAGCAATCAGATAAGAAAAAATGCATCCAAATTGGAAAGGAGGAAACAAAACTGTCATTGTTTGCAGATGACATGATAGTGTACATAGAAAATCCTATAGATTCCACCAAAAACCTACTTGACCAAATAAGTGAATTTGGCAAAACAGTGGGATACAAAGTCAATATTCAGAAATCAAAGGCATTTTTGTATACCAACAATGAGATATCAGAAACAGGAATCAGGGAAAAAGTCCCATTTGATATAGCAACAAGAAAAATAAAGGACCTAGGAATAAACCTAACCAAGGAGATAAAAGACCTGTACTCAGAAAACTACACAACACTGAGGAAAGAAATTAAGGAAGACACAAATGGAATCATGTACCATGTTCATGGATTGGAAGAATCATCATCATGAAAATGTCCATATTACCCAAAGCACTTTATGGATTCAACGCAGTCCCTATTAAAGTACCAATGACATATTTCACAGATATAGAAAAAACATTTCAAAAATTTATATGGAACCATAAATGACTGCAAATAGCTGTAGCAATTTTGAGAAAGAAGAACAAAGTAGGAGGAATCACAATACCTGATATCAAACTGTATTACAAGGCCACTGTAATCAAAACAGCCTGGTACTGGCATAAGAACAGACATATAGACCAATGGAACAGAATAGAGAGCCCAGAAATAAACCCAAGCCTCTATGGTAGGGTATCAAACTCATTTTCACCAGGGGCCACATCAGCTTTGTGGTTGCCTTAAAAGGGCCAAATTAATTTTAGGACTGTATAAATGTAACTACTCTTTAACTAGGGGTAAGGAGCTCAGCACTCCCATGGTGTAGAAACAAGGTATGGGGCCAGATAAAACAAGGTGGAGGGCCAGATTTGGCCCATGGGCCTTGTGTTTGCCACCTGTGCACTATGGTCAACTAGTATTTGACAAAGGGGGCAGCAGCATAAAATGGAGTAAAAATAGCCTCTTCAACAAATGGTTTTGGGAGACCTAGACAGCTACATGCAAGAAAATGAAACTTGATCACCAACTGATACCACACACAAAAATAAATTCAAGGTAGGTAAAAGAATTAAATATAAATTGTGACACCATAAAAGTCCTAGAGGAAAACATAGGCAGGAAAATCTCAGATATTCCACTTAGCAATATTTTCACCAATATGTCCCCCAGAGCAAGGGACATAAAGGAAAGAATAAACAAATGGGACCTCATCAAATTAAAAAGCTTCTGCATGGCTAAAGAAAACAGCAGTAAATGAAAAAAGAACCAACTATATGGGAAAACATATTTTCCAATGATATCTTGGGCAAGGGTTTGATCTCCAAAATATATAAAGAACTCACATGACTCCATTCCAGGAATACAACCCAATTAAAAAATGGGCAAAAGACTTGAACAGGCACTTCTCCAAGGAGGACATACAGAAGGTCCAGAGACATATGAAAAGATGCTCAGCATCACTAGCCATCAGAGAGGTGCAAATTAAAACCACAATGAGAAACAATTTTACATGGATGAGAATGGCCATCATAAACAAATCAACAAAGAAGTGTTGGAGAGTATGTGCAGAAAAGAGAACCCTAGTGCAATGTAGACCAGTGAAGCCACTGTGGAGAACAGTATGGAATTTCCTCAAAAAACTAAAAATGGAACTGCCTATTGACCCAACAATTCCACTCCTGGGATTATACCCTAAGGGAAAAAAAATCATATAGGTCTATTTCTGGACTCTGTTCTGTTCCATTGACCTCTTTGTATATTTTCATGTCAATATCACACTAATTTCATTACCATAGCTAATCTTCATCTTGAAATCAGGTAGTGTAGCTCTTCCAATTTTTTTGTTTTTCAAAGTTATTTGGGCTATCCTAGGTCTTTGTGTTTCTATATCAATTTTAGAATGAACTTAGTAAAGCAGTTTTTTTTTATTCTATTTTTGTCAGTGTCTCACTTGATAATTCCTATTTCCATGTCTTTATGTCCACCAAATCTTTCCTTCTGCAATGCCTATTCCTCTATTCATGCAATAATTCAATGTATTTTTCATCTCAGACATTGCAGTTTCATCTCTAGAAGTTTTTTTTGTCTTTTTATATTTTCCATGTCTCTCAAATTTTTGAAAATATTAAAAAATTACATAATAACTGTTTTAATATTTTTGATTGCTAACATCTGTGTTATTTCTGGGTTGGTTTCAGTTGATTCATTTCTTCCTTATAATGGGTCATATTTTTCTGCTTCTTTGCATGTCTGGCAATTTTTGATTTGTTGCCAGGCATTGTGAATTTTACTTGTTTCTGCTGGATTTTTAAAATTCCTCTAAGGAGTTTTGAACTTTGTTCTGGGATGCAGTTAAGTTACTAGGAAACAATTTGATCCTTTTGGGTCTTCTTTAAAGATTTGTTAGATGGATCAGAGCGGTGTTTAATGTAGGGCAATTACTGTCACTGCAGCAAGAGCCTTCTGAATACTAACCTAATGGCCATAAATCATAAAATTTTCCATTCTGGTTGATATGAACAGAACTATTTCCAGCCCATGTGAAATCCAGTTTCTATTACTCTCATTCTTTTATTTAATTTTTTAAAAAACTTTTTGGGAGAGGGAGAAGTAAAGGAGAAAGAGAAGGAGAGAAACATCGATTGGTTACCTCTCACATGCCCCCGGTTGGGGAGTTGGCCCATAACCCAGGCATGTGCCCTGACTGGGTTTTGAACTGGCAGCTTTTTGGATTCTCAGGCTAGTGCTCAATCCACTGAGCCATATCAGACAGGGCTCTCATTCTTTCAGATGATTCTTTCTTAGTCCTCAGGTCGTTTCCTCAAATGCATGTGACAGTTCTCTGCTGAGTACTTGACGGAGGTTCTCTGCAGATTTCCACAGTTCTGCCTCAGTACATCTCTCTTCTCTCCAGTTTTCTGATCTGTGAGCTTCTTCTTGACCTCCACTGACTCTCAGCTCTATCTCCTCAACTCAGGGCATCTGCCAGGTTTGCCTTCCTTGCGTCACCTTGTGGAAACTCCCTTGGGGCTTCATATAAGATTATCTTAAGGTTCACCTCACTTATTTTCTGTATGTCAGGGAGCGCTCTTTGTTACCTGATATCGAGTGTCTTGAAAACAATTCTTACATATATTTTATTTCAGTTGTTCCAACTTTATTTTTGGTTGGAAGTAGAATTCTAGCTAGCTTCTTGACATTTCCCTTGGATGACACAATTATCTTTTTTTTACCTTTTCAACTTTTATTTAAAATATTAAACATTTTAATTATAGTTGGCATACAATATTAATTTCAGGTATACAGCATAGTGGTTAGATATTTATATAATTTATAAAAGGATATCCCCATAGACACAGTTATCTTAAAATTATTTGAAATGGAACTCCAAATTTTCCTCTGAAAACTCTTCTTTCCCTATCTTTGTCATTTCAATATATGGTACCACCAATGACACTGTTTCTTACACTGGAAAACTGGAAGTCATTCCTCATTTCTTCTTTTCCTTTTCCCAAGCCCAATCCTTCAGCAACTCAGAGGTTATATCTCCAGTGCATGTTCAGTCCATTTCTTTCTCCATCTCTACTTCTATCACCCAAGTTGAGGACACTGTCATCTTCCACTGAGATTATTGTGTTAGTATCCTAATTAATCTCCCTCTTTCCTCTTTTGCTTCCTCTACCCTTCCCTAATCATTCATAACATAGCAATGTCTGGAAGTTTTTAAAACTATAAGCCAGATCAAATCACACTTAAAATACTTTAAAATACTTATATTGTACATCAGATAAAAATTCAAACTCTTCACAAAGTTCTGCAGGATACAACAAACTTATTTGATCAAACTTATCTGTTCAAGAGCTATTCACATTCTCCTAACTATGCTTTAGTTACACTAGCCTCTTGACTTTCTGGAAACCTCCAAACTCTTCTCTACCTTAGAGCCTTGCCACCACATGGAATGTTCTTCCTCTAGTTTTATGATATGACTAATGCTCTCTCATTCTCTAAGTCTTGACTGAATACCTCTGCAGACAAGCTTTCACTAACTTTCCCACTTAAGCACTTTGTTGTTTGCTAGCATTGTACCCTGCCTGTTATCTTCGTGGGACTTGATCATCTTGCAATTATATTTTGTAATTATATGCAACTACTTAACACGTTTTAAGTCTGCTCCCTACAAGACTGTAAACTTTGAAGGGCTTGAGCCTTGCCTTTTTGCTCACTCACTGCTGTATAGCCAGCACTTAAAACTGCCTGCTACATTGCAGGCATTCAATACTCTGTTAGCTGAATAAAGGAAATGACTGAGTTGAAATTATATTTGTTGTAATTTCCTGATGCTAGAAAAAATATCATAGCTACTTTCTTGTTGATTGCTAAAATTCCATAATTAGAGAATTTTGTTTTTTGGTTTAAGAGCTATTTCTTTGGAGAAAAATTAGACTTTTCAGATTTTAATTTATGAGATTTTCTGAGGAGGAAGTCAGAGGGTACAGTTAATACATGAACGCTGGCCCTATGAGAAGAGTATTCAGGGAAGAAATAATCAGTGAAAACAGGTCTGGGACTTGCTCTATAAGCATGACCTATGTCATATTTACCTATGGCGAGTGAATTGTAGTCTTTCTGTTATTTCTGTACCCATATTTTTATAGACAGGGTGAGGAAATAGTAGGTTTATTTGTTCATAGGGAAAAATACAATAATTAATAAATAATATAAGAATACACTTTGTGTTTTACATACTTACAACTGTAAACCTACTTTTGTCACACTGTGTACTATTCGCTCCATTGGCTGTTATTAGTTAACATTTATGTAGTAGCCACAAAATACCACTTAATGTTCACAACCTAATGAAGAAGTTATCTTTATTTTCCCCATTTTATAGAAGGGGAAATAAAGTTCAGAAGGATTGTATTTCCCCCCCAAATTTTAAAACGAATACTTGCCTTTGAAGCATGAGCTTTGAATCATTTAGTCCTACTGCTAGACAAACGGGGCTTGCCGAAGTGTTTCCCACATGTTCGTAAGGAACCGTCAGGAAAATGCAGGGACTCTGAAGGACCAAAGACGTTTCTGAGGGATCAGATTGTATTCTCTGTGTTCAAAACCACGGTTCTCATTCTCCCATGAAGAAGGCTATTCTCATGTATAAAACTATCAAGATTCTGTGATGTGCCGAACCTTAAGTAGGTAACCTTAGCTATCACAAGTCTCAGTCTCCTGTGGTACTGATAAGTAATACACATAAGCCTTCATGTTTTGAATTTCATAGGAACAGAACTGTGAGGTTCTAGAGGAATAAAAAACACTGTCTTGTCTTCCAGTTTATGTCCTGTATCTGGCACACATTATGTACTACACATGGAATTTTATCACCAAATAGACAAAAAATATGAAAATATTCATCCTTCCTTTGCTTATCTTTTTTTTGTGAGTGTGCTCTCATATTTAGAAAAATCAAACCAGAATGTAAAAGAGTGCATTCCCTGATGAAAAAATGAGGTAAGTATGAAAGTAAAAGTCTGAAGGACTTAAAACCAAAGTACTGGAATAAGCCAGTTACGAGGGTGTGGGTAAGTGTGCACCCCTTGGACGCCGCCTGCCAGCGCCGGTTCTGAGTCATTAGATAACCAGAACACAATTACCCTGTCTAACATCTAACCTCACAGGCTCTGATGATTAATAGAGATAGCTCAGGTGTCACTTTAAAAAACTGAAAAACAAATTGAATTTGTTTTCTGCACTGTCACCACCAAAAAGCAGTTCACGTGCCTTTCATTAGTGTACATAATTTACACATAAAGCTATCATAGACTTATCATCCTCGACAGTATGCCTGGGGATAATGTGGAAATTATGCTCTTTTGTGTGACTGGGAAGGCCTCCAAGATGAGTGCGATTTCTTGGAACAGTAGAATTCTCTTCTCACACGGGCTACATGACAGCAGAGTGTTACACAGCTCACCCGTGGATGCCGGCAGCCAAGTGACACCCAGAGATCGGATTCTGCATTGTGTCATTGCAAATCCCTGCAGCGCAGTAACTTTTCAACGTGCGCAGAGATCTAAACTGATGTCTCACTTCTACTCCAGGAGAAGTAGGCTGCCAATAATTTCATTTTTTTCTTTTAGTTGAGAGAGAAAACTTATCTTAAAGAAAATTGTAACGACTATTGCTATGCGTCTTGTTTTGGGAGATGAAGACGTGTTTTGTGCTGTCCTTTTTCTTTTGCTGCTTAATCCCTGGAGATGTATGAGCTTAATACATTTCAGTGCTATTTGTGTGCACTCGTGTGTGTGTGTGTGTTTCTTCATTCAGTTGCTATGAGGTACAACCAAGGTGCCTTGGCTATGGTATATGTCACTTTTACAGTTAAGCTCGATTGCTTAGTGCCCCCAATATGAGAGAGGTTCCTCCTGCGGTAGCAGTCTTCTGGGAGGGTTCAGTGTTTTCCTAAAACATCGGTTGTTTTAGAACTGGTCCTCTTGGGTCCTATGACTCTCTTTCTTGGATGTGTTCACTTTTCTTCCAGCTTAAATTAAAACATATTACTGCTCTTCAATCTAATTTCTCATAAATGATCCTTAATGGCATTTTCATAATAAAAATGTGTTTCAATGAAAATTATTTCCTTTGGTTCAATTATTTTCATTGTCATAGGTCTTTTAGTGATATTGGATAAAGGCTTTAATCTAAAGGGACATGGTACTGATTTAGAAATTGGCAGTTTGTTCCTCATTGAATTCAAATGTGCATGAACACCCTCTACCCACCATTAACCTTTACCTGGATTCTCTAGAATATTTCAAAAGGAAAATATCTGTTCATGAAGAGTGTGCCTGGGTGATGGAAGAAGAAGAATGTATGTTTTATGGAAAACCAAGCGCTTCCTCTTTCACTTGCAAACATTTTTACATCACTGCGCTAATCTAAGCTTCCACATTCTTTCTCTTGAACCCCATCAACAGTCTCTCAACTGGTTTCTCCACAACTACTCTGACCCCCACTAAAGTTTTCTCACACAGAAGTCACACTGAATCTTATCAACCTCTTCCTCTGTTCAAAACTAACTACAAACCCCAGCTTAAAATTCTTCAATGGTTTCCCTTTGGTCTTATGACAAGAAAACAAACTCTTATCGTGGTTGCAGGGTTTGGCTCAGCTCCCAGCCTCAGGCCATTCGCCGGCCGCCCCCCAACCCCCACCAGGCTTCTCCTCCTCTGGGCTCCGGTCTCACTTGCCTGACGTCTGGCCCTAAAGGGGCTATGCTCCCTTTCATCCACACATCATAGGTTCTTGTACTTGGAACACAGTAGCTCACAATTTTATCCTGTTGACTCCACTCTTTCTTTTGATATCATCTCAATTATTACTTCCTTGGGGAAGCTTTAACTCACCAACACTCTGTTCATTAAAAAGTGTTATATTCCGCCCTGGCTGGTGTGGCTCAGTGGATTGAGCACGGGCTGTGAACCAAAGGGTTGACTGTTCGATTCCAAGTCAAGGCACATGCCTGGGTTGCAGGCCAGGTCCCCAGTGAGGGCCACGTGAGAGGCAACCACACACCTTGATGTTTCTCTCCCTCTCTTTCTCCCTTCTCCCTCCCTTCCCCTCTCTCTAAAAATAAATAACATCTTTAAAAAAAGTATTTAAATGCAAATGATATTCCTATAAACACTGTTTTTCCTCCTTTATAGCACTTCTTATAGTTGCAATTTTACATTCATTTTGTGCCATGGTTTGATTAATATTTATTTTCCTTAAAACAGGAAGGAAGAGTGTATTTACTTTTTGGTTGACTTTGAATGCCCCAACCAAATATAGTGACTAGGATGTGAAAGGGGTTCTATAAGTACTTTTTTGTAAATGAATGAATGAAGAAATGAACCCACATGGCAAGAATTCGGAATAAACCTTTACTAAGTCTATTGTGATTGTCTAATAAGACCAGACAATATGACCATTAAGCTATGAAAGCACTTTGGAGCTTTTTTTTTTTTTTTGTAAGATAATTTTGGTTCCCAAGTTCACCCGTTACATTTGAAAGCAGGAATCACTAAGATTTCAAATGAAGATACTCTATAGGACAAATGCCCAAACTCATGAAAGAAGGTGAATCTTGGTTGGATTCTAATTTCTTTGGTGTTTACAAAGAGAGTTTGAGATGCAGTTGGCATGTGTGAAATGCCCATATTGTATTATACATTATGAGGAAACATATCCTCATATTGTAACATTTACTGACGTCTTACTATGTGTCAGACAGTATGCTAAGCTCTAAACTGAGGGTAACTCACTTATATTCACAAGTTCTGAGGCATCGTTACCACTATTATCTGTTTTTCATAAGTGAAGAGCTGAAATATGATAAGTATCTTACCTGATGGCATAGAGTTAGTAGGTGCCTCTGAGAGGTTTGTAGGAGTCTAGAACTCAGTTCTTGTACTGCCTAATTAAAAACAACATTAACATCTTTGTGTTTTGTCTAGCAAGTATGGGACAGACATTTCGTGTTTTGCCTAATAAGTAGGAGTAGGAAATGAACACTTATCATTAAATATAAGTACAGATATTTTGCTCTCTCCCAAATATAAATATAATCTGTATTATATTTTAAAAATATAACAAAACAGCCCTCGCCAGGTGGCTCAGTTGGTGGGAGCATTGTTCTGTATGCCAAAAGGTCACAGGTTTGGTGCCCAGTCAGGGCACATACGGGAAGCATCTGATCGATGTTTCTCTTTCCCCTTCCTCTTTCTAAAATTAATAAACATATCCTCGAGTGAGGATTAAAAATAGATATGTAACAAAATAAAAATTAATACCTTAACCCATTTTATTCTTTCTACTAACTTTAAAAGTTGTTTGGATTGTTTGTACACTAGAATTTTAATGCTGTCCTTGGAATTAAAGTTCAGATATTATTAAAAATAATATAATACTTTAAATTATCCCCATTGGGATTTTATAATTTAATAAAATTTAAAAAATTTATTTTGATACCTTACGTTTTTATATAATTTTATATTTTATTAGGTGTTTCTGTTTTGGATAAAGGAAATTCACCTTGTAAGCTATACACATAGCCTATCTATTTATGTGTACTTTATACACAAGTGTTAGTAATTATTTTTTATAAAACTGCACAAGAAATACAATTAGCAACATTTTCTTCACAGCTCATTAGTATTATGATTTCTAGTAAAAATGGTCTCCAAGTGAGCTTAGTACTGCTATTTTCTTATTGTTAGCTGCTGGGAACAATAACTTCAAAACACTTAAATAGACGGTAGAACAATTAAAATGGTACTTTATGATAGATCATGTTATTAAGGCCCAAATGATGGAGATTTAATGCAATAAATATTGTCTTTAATTTTCTGAAAGTCTATTTTCTAAAATCTTTTTAATCTTGCTGTTTATAGCAACATTAAAACTCTCTCCGGTGTAGCAGTAGCACAGGAAATGAGTCACAACAGGGCAGTCTGCCTGACTTCAACACCTTCACAGTGTTTGCTTTGAAGACCTGTGAGCTAGCTAGTGTGGATTGAAATTCTACCAGCATATAGTAAAGTGCAGTGGAAATAAAATCAGAAAAGACTTCTTCAAGGTGGTATTGTTTTATTCAAATAGCCCTTGGTATAGCATGATTTAGATTTCTGGTTAAGTTTTGATATTTTTCTGCAGTGTGTTACACTGATCTGCTACTGCATTGTCTCCTATTGTGGCTAGGAAAGTGGGAATTTTATGGGTAGGTAGAAATAGGATCAAGAAACAATTTAATATTTTTGGGGGGGAAGAGAACAAAACAAAAACATTTTTCATTCACACATTCCTAGTCATAAACTGATAAGTCAGGAGCTGGGTCTGTGGTTACAGTTCATTATCTAAATGCAAAATTACAGGCCACAGTGTTCTTAAGTTCTAAGTTGAAAGCTCAGATGTTGCAATCACTGTTTTTTTCATTTTGCAAAATACAGTAGTTCCTTTTTAACAGCTTTAACCCTCGCAGAGACACTTCAGTAGAGATCTAGAAAACAGTATGTTCTTGAAGTCATCCCTCAGTGTAGCAGTAAACTTTATTAAGTATTGCACGTCTCACTTTTCACAATTATGGAAAGTCTCTGTGATTTGGGGAAGGAGAAAATCCGGACACTGAGAAGACATGTGGTATGTAATAACAGTGAATATGAGGTTAGAAGACTGGGGATAGAGTCCTAGCCCTGCCACCTACTGGCCTTGAAGTAGGGTCTTCACCCTCAAGTGACAGGAAAGTACAGTTAATGATCTTTGCCCTTCCTAATTCCCAGAGGAATCACGGGGACGCAAGGTCCTATAAGGTGTAGCTCTGTTAAGCTTTGTGCCAGTGTCTGATGGTATCTCCATCATTTGCATCCTTTGCACACGGCCTAGCAAATTGACAATTCTTTTACCTTATTTCCTAGTGTCAAGAGTCATTCATATGTCTATGAGCATCTGTATGCCCTCTTTAGAGAAGTGTCTATCCAGGTCCTTTGCCCATTTCTTAACTGGGTTGTTTGCCTCCTGGTGTGGGGTTGTATTAGTTCTTTGTGTATTTTGAAGGTTAAACCCTTATCAGATGTATCGTTGGAGAAAATGTTCTCTTATACAGTGAGTTCCCTATTCGAGTTGCTGATGGTTCCTTTAGCTGTACAGAAGCTTTTTAACTTGATATTGTCCCATTTGTTTATTTTCTCCTTTGTTTCCAATGCCCTACAAGTTTTATTGGCAAAAATATTGTTGCATGAGATATCTGAGACTTTACTGCCTATGTTTTCTTCTAGCATTTTTATGGTTTTGCAACTTATATTCAAGTCTTTTATCCATTTTGAGTTTATTCTTGAGTATGGTGTAAGTTGGTGGTATAGAGTCCTTTTTTTTGCATGTACTGCTCCAGTTTTCCCAACGCCATTCATGGAAGAGACTGTCTTTGCTCCACTGTACGCTTTGTCACCTTCATCAGCTGTCTATCGATTGTAAAGGACTGGATGAAAGATGGTGAAGAGCTTAACCAAGGAACATTTGTGCATAACTGATGGATACAGTTAATGATACGGGGATTGATTTAGGGAGGGGAGGGGGGGCTGGTGGAGGTGAGGAGAGGGTGGGGCTGGGTGGGTGTGGGGAAAGGGAGAAATAGCAGGAACAACTATAATTGCATAAACAAAAAAAAATTTAAAGTCATTTATTACCCAATCACCAAGTAAATGGCTCAAGAAGTATAGAGCTGGAAGAACCAGATAATTGCATGCAAGCGTGGTCAGGTCGTCAAGGTTGTTGCTGTGTTTGTGTACTTCGTTAGCTGTCTTTGTTTTTGTTCTCAGTCCTTTGTAGCGTTTTAAATGGCAGGGCTTTTGAGAATGGGTATTCCAGTTACATTCCTAAGGGCCTGGGTTAACTGCATAGGATGGTGGTGATTAGCTGTTGGCTGTGGCTGGTTTGCTCTTCCTCTCTCTCAGGAACTCACAAGAGCATTATGGTTATGCTGATCACCAGGCACGAATACCTAAGTGCTTTGTGGTGGTCTGATTCTGCCATGTTGCCATCATTAGAATATAAAACATGATGTATTTTCCAACTTTTTTGAGTTAGAAAACTTAGAAGCCACAGCCATTGAGGGGTGGTAGTGGTGATGGAATAAACTAACCTGAGGCATCTACCTTTCGTAAATTTTTGCTCTTAAAGCTCACGTATATCGTAGCCACAGAGTGATCAAGACTCCTTTCTTCTTTTTTAAGATTAACATAATTTTTGAGTAGGTAATACATTTAAATGATTCTAAAATTTAGTATACAAATACACATGAAAAGTCTTTCTTGCCTTCCTGTAGACATGCTTAATTCACACACATGGTGTTGCCTAAAAAGAAAGTTTAAGTTATTAAATAAAATAATCAAGATGCCAAGCCACAGCCATAAACAAGGTAATCATGGTACAGGTTTCTTATGTATATTTACAGAGAAAGATTTTTATTCATTTATTGGAGTAACATTGGTTAATAACATTATATAATTTCCAGTAGTACAAGATTTTAATTCAACATCTGTGTACTTTGCTGCATGTTTACCACTTGAAGTCCAGTTTCCTTTCGTTACCAAATATTTGATCCCCTTAATCCACTTCTTACTCCTCTGAGCTCCTCTACCCTCTGGTAACCACCATTCTATTGTCTGCATCTATGAGTTTGTCACTTTTTGTATATTCCACATACGAATGACATACAGTTTTTGTTCTTTTCCACCTGACTTATTTCACTTAGCATAATATTCTCAATAGCCACTCATGTTGCTACAAATGGCAATATTTCACCCTGTTTGTGGCTGAGTAATATCGCCTTGTATACATACCCCATCTTCTTCAGCCAGTCACCTGTCAGGGAACTCAGGCTGTTTCCCTGCCTTGGCTGTTGTAAATAACGCTACAATGAACACAGGGATACAGATATTTTCACAAATAATTGTTTTCATATTTCTGGGGTAAATACCCAGAAGAGGAATTGCTGGATCATACGGCAGCTTCTTAATTTTTGTCAGGAGCCTCCATACTGTTTTCCACGGCGGCTGCAGCAATGCCCAGTCCCATGATGGTGTTCCCTTTACACCGTCTTCAGTGCTTTTACGTCTTGTCTTTTTGATGAAAGCCGCTCTGACAGGTGTGAGGTGGTACAGGTACTTTTTCATAGCTGTAACCCAACATAAATATATATTATTTGTCTTTTAAAAACACATACACACGTGTCTTAAAACAACATACATGGTTGTAAAAAAACAACACCTTGATTGTTTTTGTTCAATAAGTTAAATTGTCTTTTTAGGCAGTACTTACTCATGTAATTGTGTATATCAGATTTTCTCTTTGAGTGGTTGGCTCTCAGGATATACCACTGTAACTTTCTACAGTTTTTCTGAATAACTGGAGAAATACAAGGTAACTAGTTCTTCCAGGAGGTAGTCAAAAAAAGTGAAAAGAGATAGATGTTATTGTATTATGTTTTGATGATGGGTCGTCCCAGTACATGCTGTTTGAAACTCTTGGGCATCCTGTTAAGTGTCCTTCCTGTTTTCTAAGAAAATGACATATGTATGAACATACTTACATGTCCTCCAACTCATCACAGTGTTGATTTAGTGACCTGACACTCAAAGGAAATCACAGAGATCTAGCCAAACTTGCCTTTAAGATATAGCTGAGAAAAGTCCTGGGCAAAATTGGTGTTCATTGTAGAGCTCAAATACCTAAGCAAATATCTTGCCTCCCTTTCTCTGCTCTCTATATGTATGTGTATTTTTTTTTTTTGAGGGAAATCATGAGGTTTTCTGGGTTGGTTCTGATGTATCCAGCACATTCACACATGTTTCCAGCAAAGTCTAGGACAGAAAATAAAAGTAAAAAAAAAAATTTATAAAATTCAGAATTTATAATCCTGACATAAAAGCATATTATATATAGAATTATTTAATATTTTAAAAGTATCATTTAAAAAATTCCATGCTAGTTATGAACAGCATTTCGGATAGTTTTTAGTTATGTAAATAATTTCTCTCCTGACTATATAATTACATGATGGACTGGTTTCTAGAGTATCATATATTTAATGTGAGTTTCTAAAAATGCCTTAATCATATAACTGCTAGTTTATCAAGTAGAAAATATAGGTCTGAGAACACCACCATTATGTCATTATTCTCCACAAAAGACAGTGAAACACACTGAAGAGGCCATTATGAGGCAAATGACAGCTTTTTTCCTATGGTGTCTACATTCGTGAGGATTAAAAAAAATTAGTAATGGCAAAGAAAATGCCTAAAGGTAAAGAGTTTAAAATCTAGCCAGGCAATTTATCTTGAGTTTCTATCTATGAAAAATCAGCCCAGACAAAGGAAGTGAATAAGTAAGACGAGAACAGTGAAACTAGTAGATTATCTAACTCAGCAAATGACACTAATGTTTAATAATTGATTCACTAAATTTCATGTAGAAAGCCTAAAGGAAATAAACTTGAGACTTACCATGTGAATTAGAATCTGTTGTGCTTGTTATTATTGATTGTACCATCTTCAGGTATAATTGCAATAGGTAATGATTTACATTTACTTGGTCTAGAGCTAGTAGGAACTGGGTCATATAATCTGAAATGGCTAGGTGGTTAAATTCAAATCTCGTTTTACAGAACTCAAATATTAACATTTTTTTGACTCAGTGGGTATCATGAGTCAGAAAATCTATTTTCAACACAATCTAGTAAAGTCAAAAGTAAAACTGCTCCATCTGTGGGTTTAGTGTGAGAAGACAAGACTCCTAAAAAGTCTCTAAAAGCCAGGGAATATGTATTATGCACACATTCTCTCTCTCCGCACACACACATACATTTACATATATCCCCTGACTTGTTCTCTTTTTTAAAGTAGTTACAGCCATATCTCTGAGCAGAAGAAGGAAAAGCAAAGCCAGGACATAAGGTTTATAGATAAATGGGAAGGGTTGAAGGTGTTCCACTATGGTGGCCTCAAGATTCGGTAATTAATTTTTCTGTTATTGTTTATTCTGGTATTGCATCTAGCTCATGATTAACATATCCAGATGACTTGTATTTTCATATAATAAAAGCATTTTTTCTCCCATAAAGTAGTGATCTAAAAAAATTTAGGTTGTTAAATTACTGTTACATTTTGCTATTTAATCCTCTGATTTCCCCTCATGCCACTTTTTGTGACTTTGGCCAGCTGACTTAGCCTCTCTGTACTTCAGTTGCCCCATTTGAAAGTGGAGATGGTGATATTAAGTACCTGATAGAAGATTAAAGGCCATTGTGTGTGTAAAACGCTCAGAACCAAGGGAGGGCATGTGGCCCGTGCTCATTAAATGTCAGTTCTTGGTTCACTCCCCAGTAATCCCTCCTGTCTCTGGCTCTGAGACTTTTCCTCTTCCTCCTGTATCTTTTTTCCATCTGATTGTCCCTTCTATCAAAATAGTTGGTACTTAAAATAGAACTAGAATTTGTCTTTAAAATGTCTTAGCCACTTAATAGCTGGTGATCTTGGGAAAGTTCCTTAATTCCTGAGCCAACTTTTTCTCATTTGTAAAAATGCTTTTTTTTTTGTGAGGATTAAATGATATATTAAATGTGAAAATACTTTAAAGCTGTAAAATTTTAGGGATTACAGCTTGATGTGTGACCTATAGAAAGGCAAAAATTATGCCCTTGTTTGTTCCCTTTTTGGAACAGATGTTATTTTTTTTTCCATTTAATTAGGTTTTCATTTCAGAAAACAGGAAAATGCAAAAAAGCAGAAGAAAAATCTATATTTCTTCTACATAAAGACAATATCTATTTTTAACATTTTGATGTAGTTCTATTTATTTTCCATGTGTTACATTAGTTATATTGCAGGAATGTAATTTGTTTTAATCATGTCTTAGTTTAATTTTTGCATATTGCTAGCACTCCAACTTTAAAATGTAATTCAAGCCATTAAGTCACTATTGTTAATTTCTCTTACTTTGCACATTACACACAAATGGATGCATTTGTACAATGCAGTTTTCTTCTTGATTTGTGTGTTTTGTTTGTTTTGCAGTATAATATACAAATAGCCTTTATTTTGAACTTTTGAATAGTGAAGAGTTTTGCTTGTATATGCTAAAAACTATCATAAGAACAGCCATGTTTAACTTTAATTTTGTCACCAGATCAGATAGCTTTCATTCAGAGACATTACACAAAATCAAACAGTTTTGCCCTTACATATATTTGTCTTTATACTATAATTGTATCAAAATTGGAGAAAAATAATTATGAAAATGTGAGGTTGAGTGAGGGAAGTTGACAAAACCCTCAGCTTTGAGAACGTAGAAATCTGAAATCCTGCGGACAAGCAGTCAATGAAGCTGATTTTTGACAGACTAATACTAAAGCTGCACACGATCGAAATGAGTGTAAACAGACATACATTAAAATAATTTTAAGTTAATTAAATCATTTTTATTAAGACATTATAGGTGTTATTTAAGGAAAAAAATTTTAACCTAATTTGCAGTGTCATTTTTGCCAACCATATAATACTATTTGAGAACTTGGAGCAAAAGAAAAATAGAAAACAGACAATGTTTGAATAAAGTGCAAAAAAGAAAAAAAACCCAGAAAAGGAAACAATTTAAAAGCTCACAGATACAGTTCAGAAGAAAAGCTCAGGTAAGAGGACAGCGGTGTGACTGGATGTGAGGCTGCAGTGTCCATGGAGATGCACACTTGCAAAGGCTAATCAGACCTTAAATTTGGATGGTTCAGCTGAACGTACTTTCAGTATATTTAATTCTTTCATTCAAGAAATATTTATTATGTTTACGTGCTACAACCTCCACTAAAGCATAGGGTTTTAAAAATAAAAGAATCGATAAAGTCTCTGCCCTCCAGGTCACAATGTAATGTGGTAAAGACAGACACATACACAGATTATTAAAATGCAACGTGGCAAAAGCAGTGACGGTGTTAGGCACAGGCTATTATAGTATCCAGAAAAAGATGTCTAACCTGAGGTAGGGTAGTGTCATTGAGTTGCATGACGGTGAGGAGTTAGGCACAGTGAGGAGAGAGACATAGAAAGCAAGCCCTGGACGTGACAAACTGCCTGGTGTGCTAGCTCTGTATTGCTGGTGCAGAGTGTGCGAGGCGGGAGACTGGATAGGTAGGCGAGGATTGGATTGTGGGAACACGTGGTAACTACCTGAAGATGCTTGGACTTTATTCTGAAGGGGAAGTGGGAAATGATTGCGGAGTTCTGAACTCTCAATCGCGTTTTTAGATATGTTATTCTGCTGGGGCGAGGATGAAGTTGAGGGGAGTGGTATATAAAGCAGAGAGAACAATTGTATTCTATGACATGCTAGAATTTTCCCATAGAAGATCTTCAGAAAATTAAGGGAAAGTCTTAAAATAGCCCCGTGTTTTTCTATGATCATCTTTCCTTCCTCTGCAGACATGGAGCTTTATAGGGAGAAAATGCAGTAGATGGGTAACTGGGGAAGAACAAGGAGACTTTCCTTCCAACTTGTACTTTTAACTGGGAAAAAATGGAAGCTATGGGACTAAAATACCATATGGGGGAAACTGCTTAACAATTATCACTGGAGAAGAGCTTTTTTAGAATCAAACTTTTGATTTGGGGAACTTATTTAGAGGTCAATAATTGAATCAATTTGGCAATCCAGTTTCCACTTTTTATCAGATGTCATTTATGTTTCCAGTATCCCTATTGAAGAACTAGAAAGAGTAAATGTAAAAAGTGATAGGATTAAGATAGAGAAGTTGAAATTAAACATTTTTTTTTTACTGATTGAAAAGGACTATACACTATTCTACAACCAAACAAATTAGGTAATTGCATGAGAATAAGTATGAATTTGTCACTAATGAGCAGTTTTTCATCATGAACAAACCAGTTCATTGAGAGCCTAAACTAGATCAGATACCTATCATTCAAAAGCCTGCAACTTTCTCAGTCAGTACACGTTTCAGTGGCGATCTCAAAGTATTCCCTACCTCTCTCATTCTCTTCTCCACCGCTCCTCTGGTTTCTTGCTGGCACAAAAGGCCTCCATACATGTTGCAGATATTTTGTTAGTGGTTGGGAATTGGCTTTAGAAAAGAAATGGATGTGATGTGGGATGAGCAGTTATTTTGTCACATAGAGCACTACACCAGTGTCCACTGTGGATTAACAATGGTGATGAAAATTGTTTTTTTGTCTACTTTGATAAGGATTGGAGTAAACAAGGCAGAGGGAAATGTTGCAATTTATATATAATACAGTCTTTCAGAGAGAAGAGGAAACTTCAGAATCTGAGAGTGAGCAGAAAATAGCCAATAACTTTGGTACAGACAAGTGTAAGGTAGTTTTTATGCAAGATAATTGGAATTTTATTTCTGAACTAGTGGACATCTTGTGGATGATATTTTTTGTCAATGTCAGCTCAAACATTCTTTCATCATCAAATTTAAAATCAAGGAAATGATCAGAAAATCTTTTAGAAACCAACCAAGGCATTTTTATAAAGTCATTTTAAAAATGGAATTTTGAAACCTATATTTTTAGCTATTATTTTGAATGTTCTACATCAAGAAAGCCAATGAACTGCAGAGAATGAGGAGTCACTTCTTTTAGCTCCAAACAGGAAGCTTAAAGACATGTAAGTTTGCAAATGTTTGGAGCTGAGGCAGTCCGAACTGAAATTATAAACACACTGCCAAAATGTTTAGATAAACTTACAATGATAGACTGCGGTTAGAATGTTTAAGGAATCCAGGACACCAAAGCCTTCCCATACAATGGGCTCGGGAGAAGAAAGAATTGTCTTAAGAGTTTGAACAAGTTACTTGAGTTAGAATCTCCTTTTTGGTAATATGAAAATAATAAATACTGCCTACCTCATAGGGTGCAATGTTAATAAAATAATATGTGTAAAGCTAAAATTAGTGCCTTGTAATTACATAGTGCTTAGTACATAGTAAGGACTTTATAGAATTGTAGCTGCCGTTGTTACTATTACATCATCCTTACATACTATGCCCCTGTACAAATGTCTGAAACAGGTGCCTAATTTAAATGGGTCACAGGTCTGATTTAGTAAACCATTTCTTAGGTACAATCTTGTATGAATCAAGGAGACTAAATGCTATCATGAATTACTCCCACATCTCAGTGGCTTAAAGTACAGCAAAGGTTTATTGCTCAAGTTATAGCCCAGTGAGGACTGGCAGGACCTGGGTAGGGGCAGGGCCTCTATTTCATAGTTATTTAAGGATGCAATTCCTTTGGTCTGGTGGCTCTACCATCTCCAAAGCCTTTTGGAGTCCTCTCTTGGATCCTTGGCATTAGAACAGCTGCTGAGGGAAGAGAGAAAAATGGGAGACTTATGGGCCAGCCCTGGAGGCTCTTTATATGACTTCTGTTCAGTTTATCATCTGGAACTTAAATGTATGGCCCACTCTAACTGAATTGGAGACTGGGAAGCCTAGTCTAGCTGTGGGCCCAGAAGAAAAAGGAAATACCTGTCACAGATCTCTGTCTGAGCTTTCATCTACGTCTCAACCAGGAGAGAAAGTAGAAATAAGAAATTCCTGGAGTATATCACATCATGCTCAGAATATGAAGTAAAGTGTTGATCTATTATATTAGGTAATCAATAAGTCCAATCACTAATCCTTGCTTTCAATAATAATAAAATGTAATAAACTACTCAATTTACAAAATACAGTCATATTCCTTAGGTGGTAAGGGAGGCATAGCAAAAAAAAAAGCATAGTCTTTCAGATAAGAGGCTTGGATTTAAGTTGTAGCTCCCGCACTGACTACCTGTGAGAGATGAGGCTGGTTAGTTACCTCTTTAGGCCTTCATTTATCATCTGAAAAGTGAAATAAAGAATCCTTCCCTTGAGAATTATGAGGATTAAATGAATTACAATAGATACCGCATTAGCTTAGTAGTTAATCTTTTCTTTTAATAGTGATTATCATTTGACTGACTTACTCAACACCTTTGAGAGATTTTATTAGCCCCTGAAAACTTAGACTCAGATAAGATAAACAATTTGTTCAAGTTTAACCTGAACTAAAGCCCCTTTTTCTGATTCCAAATCCCAGGATCTTTATTTTACCAACCAAATACATCATAAATGCTTCAAAACGTGGTTTAAAAGAAACTCAAAGGCAAGCACCTAAAATACATATGGAAGTACATCTAACTGTGACTTAGTTAAAACATTACAAGGCAAATCTAAAGAAAGGAAAATCCTCAAAAATTTCAAGTATTTGCCCATCATTTTAACTTCTGTGCCCCACACTCCTCCCAGATTATAAATTAAGCTGTGTCTTCCACCTTAGACAAGTTTCTGTCTCTTGAGAATGAAATGAGTAGCGTGATTCTTTGTGGTTCATCTGTGAGCCAAATAGAGCAGAGTTCTAGGATATCAAAGCTGCCTAATTGAAAACTGCAAGCTGCCTGTAGCCAGTAGCCCAACATGGACTACTATTACTCCATACATCTATGGAAATTACATCATTTCTGGGTGGGCAGTATCTTTAAGGCCCATGACCCTTGCTTAGCCTGGTTAGCGAGGACTCTTTGAAGAGTACAATTGTAAGCATGGACTTTATTTTACACCCTATTTCACACTTTTTTTCTGCAAGCATTTCAAGTTTTAATCACACCTATTAGAAAACTAATGCCTGCATATTTTCTCATGCTTGTACCTGTATTTCGTATACATTTTTCTCACCTTCTTCTAATGTGGCTTCACAAGTGTTTTATGCTTCCTTTATGTTCTGTCCATTCTACTCCTGGCTTATGCTGAGTGAAACAGCCTGCTCTGTCAAAGGCGAAGCAGAAAACAATAACATTTCTATTTTCAATCATTGCTAACTATGCCATATTATTATGGAGCTCATCTCTGACAAATTAAGATCTTAGCTTCAAAAACAAAAACCAAAAAACAGCTCTGACCGGTATGGCTCCATGGGTTTGGAGTCGTCCACCAAACCGAAGGTTCCTCGGTCGATGCCTGGTTGGAGCGCGTGTCCGCGCTGAAGGCCAGGTCCCAGCTGGGGGCGTTCTCAATCAATGTTTCTCTTCCTCTTTTTCTCCTTCCCTTCTCCTCTCTCTAAAAATAAATGTATAAAACCTTTAAAAAAATACAACCCAGCATCAGTTTATTGAATAAAAGTTTTACATTGTCAAATTTACATTTTAAATCTTTTTTTAAATCCCAGAAACTGGAGGCCTGTTTATCAAACCCATATACAAGCACATCCAAGTTGGTACATACATAATAAAAATGAAATGATCTTTTTCAAGCTGATCTTAGTCCTTTAAAATTTTGTTCTTGAGTAAAAACAAGTTAGTTCCTTAAAATCTCTTTTGTTTGAATAATATATTTCATTGACTATGTACTTTTATTGGGAAGAAACAAGTTTATCCAGCCAAGATATTAAATTGAACTGATGCATTTTGAAAATGAATTCAAAGGACCCCAAAGAAAATCCATGCTGCTATTTCTAAACCAAATACCTAAAATATGAGTGTTAGAGCTATTTATCCTTATACACAAGCACAAGTCAAGCTGTATATATTTATGCAGTGAGGGTTACTGTTAAAAATACTTAACCAATGTAGTCATAACAGACATGCTATTTCACCTGATGCTGTTCTAGCCCATGCACTCAGATCTGTAAGCATCAAAAGGGAGCACTACATTTGCCAGCAGGTTATTATATTTCCATATTATCAAACTATAGCATAACATTATTTTAAAAACAATGACTAATTTTATAAATAAAATCTTATTCTAATTTTTCATTGTAATCAATACAAGCTGTTTTAACAAAAATCATTGCCACATCTACCCTTGACCGAAGTCATTAGTCACAATTCTTCAGGTACTATAATTACATGTGTATTGCATCCACAATGTATGTATTGAATATAATAATGTATTTTATATAATTTTTAGTAGCTATATATATTATTTATACTACATGTGATTTATATACAAATATTAGTATATGTTATATGATTATCATACATAATGTATAAAATATAAACATATACAATGCATATAGTTATATAGTTTTATAACATATATAATTTGATGGAATATTATATTACAATAGGGAGCAGTGTCGTGTAACTAATGGAATCAGGTCCACGTGTCAGCTCTTAGATCAGCCCTAATGACCGAATTTAGGATTCTTTACTTCCCAGAAGCCTCAATTTTTTAACTTTAAAAGGGAAAAATAACATCCTCTTAGAATTTTGTGAGAATAAAATAGTGTATACAAAACACTTACGGGGATAGCTGGCAATTGGTAAGCATAAAATAAATAGTAGATAAAAGAGAAAGGAGGGAGAGCAGTTCGCAGCAGCAAGAAGTCTTTTCGTTAGTGTTAATATATTTCCTTACATTTTCACAGTTCTAGTTATCGTATTGAACTACTTTATGAAAACAAAGCATGGCTTTAAAAATCCTAAAACAAGAGAAAAATAATTTGATGTTTTCGAACAAGTAGTGGGGTGGTTATTTCTTGCATAATGCAGGGTGGTGAGACTTATGAGGACGGAAAACGAGCAATATGAGGGAAGATTTGCAAACACATCAGTTTTTGCATGTGGTGTGTGAATGCAGCATTCCTACAGAATACTTTGTGTGGTAGGAAGATACTTCAAAATGACTCTTCAATTTTAAAGAGTTCATATCAGGGTTAAGCCCAGTCCATGTAACATGAGACAGTTGATGTATAAAACCAAACCACAATGTCAAAGCTTCCCAAACACTATTTGGCTTTCAAATAACAACAGAATTCAGTTAACAGTAGAAATCTCTAATCGCGGTTCTGTGAAATAAGTATCACTGTGAAAACATTTCTGCTTACTTTGCTTCAACTTGGAAGTCAGTTAGCATTTCTGGTTTTACAACCAGAAATTTAAGGAAGGAAATAGTCTTTGGGAATCTTAACAACTACTCCAAGCAGCAGCACTTATTATTTTTATTTTATTAATGATTGATAGTTGTGCAACAAGTAAACAAATTAAAAGAAAAAATTCTATCAGGTTTCTCAGAAGAAGGTTTTAATTTGGTAGATTTAGAAAAGGAAAATTTAAAAAATGGATACAGCAATGATTCTATTTATTGATTTTATCACGTTAAAGTTTTCCAGGATATCTGTATTATCTAGGATAGCATATTACCTAAATATGCTGTATCTACATGATTATTTTTTTAGAGGAATTCAAAACCCTTTATACAAATTTAAGCCTCTGTTTTACATCTGAGTGCCAAATCGTTTGTTTTTTCTTTACATTCCTGCCAGCAACATTCTGAAAACTTTTGCATAGGCTTTCATGATACTGAGGTGATCCAAGACCTTCCTTCCCCTACCTTTTAAGGGAAATGTCAGCTTTTCTTGTTGATGAGAATTTGTAACAGAGCTGAAGTTACCGGCATGACTCACCTCGTAAGGCAGTGGCATAAACATAGCAGATCAAAAAAATACATAGAAGCCAGATCCCTGACTCCATAAAGTTTAAAAACGAGTTGATATAGTGGGTGAACTAGCAGGTAAACATGCTAGCTACAATGCTGAATAGGGAGAGGATAGAGGATATTTTACATGAGCAGTTATAAATCCTGAGTTTTTGAGGCAGGGTAGAAAAATTTTCTGCAGAAATCAAAGAAATGGCTAAAACTGAAGAAATCTACTTATCTGGTGCTTACTGATATGGGTCCACCTGTATACATTTTGCCTTCACTTTTGAGAGGTATTTTCACTAGATATAGAATTCTGGGCTAAGAGATTCTTTTTCTTTCAACCCATGAAGCACGTGTCTCAGTGTCCTACCCACCATTGTCTCTGATGAGACATCAGCAGTCATGTGAATTTATTGTTTCCCCATGTGAAACATACCATAGCTGTTTGACTTCTGTCAGCACTTCTCTCTTTCTATTTTGAGTATATATTTTTAAACATTTTATTTATTTATTTATTTTTCTATTTTTTTATTGTTGTTCAAGTACAATCGTCTCCATTTTCCCCTCACCAATCCCCCCAACCACAGCCATCCCCACCTCCCACCCTTGATCCTACCCCCCTTTGGCTCTGTCCATGTATTTATTTATTTTAGACAGAGGGGAAAGAAAGGAGAAAGAGAAGGAGAGAAACATTAATGTGTGGTTGCGTCTCATGCACCTTAATGGGGATCTGGCCCAGTAACCCAAGCATGTACCCTGACTGGGAATTGAACCTGGGACCCTTTGGTTCACAGCTCAGTGCTCAGTCCACTGAGCCACACCAGCCAGCGCATGATTATATATACATGCTTCTTTCAAATCTACTAAGAACTATTATGAATCTAGGTGTATGGTATGTGTATTTTGGGGAATATTTATTCTGTTTGTGGTATGCTGAACTCGAATCATTACATATATGTCTTTTTACCAAATTTGTGAAAATTTTGCCCATTATTTCTTCCAATATTTTTCTGTTACATGGTCTCTTCTATTTTCTTGGAATTCTAGTTACATCTGTATTATATCTCTTGATAAAACCTTACAAATTCCTGAGATTCTTTATTTTTTCCAATTGTTTTTCTCTCTGTTCTTCAGATTGGATTATTTGCATTATTCTGTATTCAATTTCACAGACTTCTGTTTTTTAAGTCTGCTTTTAAGCTCATCTAGTCCATTTAAAAATTTTGGCTATTGCATTTTGGGTCCAAGAATTCCCATTTGATTCTTTTCTAGTTTCTATTTCTTGGGTGAGGTTTTGTATCTAGTGAGATTCACTGCACACATTCTCCTTTAAGTCTTTGAGGATAATTATAATGGCTGCTTTACAATTCTTGTTTGCTAATGCTAACTTCTGTGTCATCTCAGGGTTAGCCTCAATTCAATGTCTTTTATCTTGAGAATAGCTCATATTTTCTTGTTTCTTTGTATGTCAGGTAATTTTAGATTGTATCCTCATTATTGTGAATAATATACTGTAGAGTCTCTGGCTTATGTTAGGTTTATCTAAAGAATATTGAATTTTGCCCTGGCCAGTGTGGCTCAGTTGGTTGATGTACATTGTCTCATGGACTGAAAGGTCACGGTTTAAATTCCTGGTCCAGGGCACATGCCTAGGTTGCAGATTTGGTCTCCACTGGGGCGTGTATGAAAGTCAACTGATGATGTTTCTTTCTCATACTGATGCTTCTCTTCTTCTCTCCTTCTCTTCCCATCTTTCTGAAATCAGTGAGCATGTCCTCAAGTGAGGATAATTTAAAAAAAAAAGAATATTGAGTTTGTAAAATTTTTCAGCTTGGCAGAACTCAAGTAAACACTTTCTCTCCTGCAGCAGGTTGCAGCTCAAATTTAACTTCAGTTACATTAGTCTTGGTTGGGCTCCTTGCAATTGCCCTAAGCAAGCAGATTTAAGGGGACAGTCAGACTTAGGCTTCTCCTCGCAAACCTTTCCCACTTTTCAGTAGTTCTAGTTTGTCTCAAAGTTTGTCTTCTGTTTTTTTTTAAGCATTAAGATAATAGCTTCTGTCTGGGTTCTAGCCGCTTCATGTATATAACCCACATAGCAACCGGTACTCCAGATTAAAAACAAAACAAAACAAAACAAAACACCAAACAGTTTTTTTAAAAATAAAAAATACATCATGCTATCTCCTTCATCTAAATGCTGAATCCTCTTGTATCATCCTGATTTTGTTTACTTTTCAGTGCCTTCAGGTAGTTTTATTTTATGTTTTATTCAGATTTTTATATTTTTATCTACAGAAGGGTTAGTCTGAGAGGAGCTTACTTGGATGTGACAGGAAATAAAATATTCACTGTAATACGAATCTTGTATTTCTCAGAATATACTAGATAAGGGGTTAAAATGGAGTCATAACAAAAGTCCTTAAGCAAAAATTTCTGGCCACTTAGTTTGACTTTTAGTCCTCCTCACTTTTCCCCCTAATTATTTGAAAGTCCTCAATAGATATTTTCTTTATTTTCCATAAATACTGTCTACCATTTTCTTTTCTTCTTCTCTGGCTTTATACAACTCATCCTTTCTGAGAATTTTTCTTCACTGTAAGTATATAAATCATATTTGTTCATTTATAGGTGAATGGAGAAATAGAGTACAAATAATAGTGAAATAGATTTTACAGGTCCTGATGATCACATAATTCCAGAGGTGATAGAACATGAGTCTCTAGGTGTGGCAATCATGGCAACCAGGGTACACTTTCAGGTGCTAACCTTGCATTTCCATTGGCCTGAGAGTATGTATCCTTAACTTTTGTTTGATTTCCGGTCAATATGGAGGCATAAATAAACACGGCTTGTCTCCTTGCACAAGCACAGCAAGAATGATAACTATAACAGAACTATCACCCAGAATTGTCAGAAAATGAAGCTGTATGGAAGTCCAGCAACCCAGGAATTGAAGAAGTCACATTCATCTAGATGGGTTGGAGGGGCAGAGAAGCAGAGATGTGGAGAATTGGAGATGCAGAGACACAGAAGAAACTGCAGGATTCTCAGGAGTCTCCTTTTGAAGGACCTGCAATGGACTTAGGACTTATGCAGACTGTTTCTGGACTCCAGCACTGGGGCATCAACTGAAAGGGCACCAGTGGCATATGGGGAGAAACTGAATTGTCTTGCATCAGGGAAAGTGCTGGGGGACAGCTTCCTCCTGGACAAAATTCCAGAGGCCATGCAACAGCCATTATCCCTTTTCTGAGCCCTCCCCCACACAGAGCCACAGAGAGGCAACACAATATTTGAGACTCCATCAACCTGGTTCACACAGGTTGCCCCACCTAAGGCTCTATCCCATCCAACTTATGGTGTGCTTTTCTACACTAGGCCACTCTACTAATACAGGGAGTCAAAGAAACTCTACCTAATACATAGAAACAAACACAGGGAGGCTGCCAAAATGACCTAAATGAAAGAACAGAACAAAACTCCCAAAAAGAATTAACAAAATGGAGATAGGCAATCAGATGCCAAGTTCAAAACACTGGTTATTAAGATGCCCAAGGAACTCACTAGGTACTTCAACAGCATAAAAAAGACCCAGGCAGAAATGAAGTTTACACTAAGTGAAATGAAAATTTATAGGGAATCATCAGTGGAGTAGGAAACTTAAGAATCAAATCAATGATTTGGAACATAAGGAAGAAAAAAACATTCAATCAGAATAGCAAGAAGAAAAGGGAATAAAAAACCATGAAGATAGGTGAAGGAGCCTCTGGGAAAACTTCAAATGTACCAACATCCAAATCATAGGGATGCCAGAAGGAAATGAGGAACAGCAAGAAATTGAAAAAATAATGAAAGAAAACTTCCCTAACTTGGTGAAGGAAATAGACAAATAAGCCCAGGAAGCAGCCTCTAACAAGATGGACACAAGGAGGACCACACCTAGACACATCATAGTTAAAATGCCAAAGGGTAAAGATAGAGAATCTTAAAAGCAGCAAGAGAAAAGCAGAGAGTTACCTACAAAGGAGTTCCCAGACATGACGTGGATTTCGACCTGCAAAAATCCGTAGGGGGGATCGCCCCGATCGCGTGAATCAATCTTACCCAGAGACACGCTTAGAGAAAAGAATCTGGCAGCCACGGGTCTTTTCCTCCATTTTGGAAAAAGACCTCGTGGGTAGCTCAGCCGGGCTTTTTATTAGAAGCTTTAGGACACATTTACATTGGATTGATTATTCATGAACTTATGCAGAACAGGGGTCTTCAGCTGAGTCATATATGGGAAGGGAATAGATAAGGGGTAGGTTTACTCATTAACAGAGTATTAGGATGTAAATTCAGGTCCAGTGGCAGATGGGACCGGGGTAGTACATTAAACAGGAGACAAGTAATTTGAGGGTAAACTAACTAGGGCTGTTAACCTTTAGGACCATAAAACATTGAGGCAGTGATCTATTAACTTAAGCTTCCTGACTTTGGGGAGGAAGAGACTCAGCAAGTCAGAGAATTTCTTAAGATACATTTTTGCCAAATTCCCATTAGATAATTCTTTTTCACTGACATGATCCACGCTTGTCCACACGGGAATCACACGGAGCTGTGCTCAAAATGCGTAAATTCTGGAATTGCGTGTTTACACATGTGTGAAAAGAATTCCCACACCTACAAGTGTCAGCTGATTTCTCACAAGAAACTTTGCAGGCTAGGAGCTGGCAAGAAGTATTCAAAGTGATGAAAAGCAAGGACTTACAACCTAGATTACTCTACCCAGCAAAGCTACCATTTAGAATGGAAGGGCAGATAAAGTGCTTCCCAGACAAGGTAAAGCTAAAGGAGTTCATCATCACCAAGCCCTTGTTATTAAATGAAATGTTAAAGGGACTTATTTAAGAAAAAGAAGATCAAAACTATGAACATTGAAATGGCCAAAAATCCATGACTACCAACAACTGAATCTAAAAAATAAAGCAAATAAGCAGGACAGAAACAGAATCATAGATGTGGAGATCATTTGGAGGATTATCAGTTGGGAAGGGGAAGGGGGAGAATGGGGGAAATGTGCAGAGATTAAGAGGCATAATTGGTAGGTGCAGCATAGACAGGGGATGTTAAGAATAGTGTAGGAAGTGGAGCCGCCAAGTAACTTATGGATGACCCATGGATGTCAACTAAATGGGAGAAGGTCGCCAGAGGGATACTGGGGGAAGGGGGGAAAGGGGGACAAATTGGGACAATTGTAATAGCACAATCAATAAAATATATTAAAACATTTTTTTGTGCCTTGTGCACTTTGCCAGCCTGGCCCTAGTCCTGGCCCTTAAAACCAGCAATTTTCAGCCTTTTTCATCCCATAGCACACATAAACTAATTACTAAGATTCTGCAGCACACCTAAAAACATTTCTTTTTTTGCTGATTTAACAAAAAATATTATACTTTTGGCCCTGGCTGGTGTAGCTCAGTGGATTGAGCGCGGGCTGGGAACCAGACGGTCCCGGTTCGATTCCCCGTCAGGGCACATGCC
Organism: Micronycteris hirsuta; assembly: GCA_004026765.1. NCBI lineage: Eukaryota > Metazoa > Chordata > Mammalia > Chiroptera > Phyllostomidae > Micronycteris > Micronycteris hirsuta. The sequence continues at coordinate 209,438 of PVJI01000693.1, forward strand.
TGGGTTGCGGGCCAGGTCCCCAGTGAGGGCCATGTGAGAGGCAACCATACATTGCTGTTTCTCTCCCTCCCTTCCCCTCTTTCTAAAAATAAATAAAATTATTAAAAAAAAATTATACTTTTGATTCATTTACACCAGACAGCTGTTGTTATATTGGCTCTTATTTTTTTTTAATTTGACAACCTAAGGGAAACGAAATCAGTGTACCTGACTACACAGTCAGGTACTGCATGTTTTAAAAATTCTCCCAGCACACCAGTTGAAATTTGCTGCCTAAAAGATAAATGACTACAATTTAGAGAACTGATAATTAAGAGAATGTGTTATCAACTGAAAAAAGCAATGGGAGTTGGTAGGAAAGACGGCAAGTTAGCAAGAGATTGGACTAGAAGAAATAGACTCATTAAGATGTGAAGGACTTAGATAACATGCGAGGAAGAATTTTTGGTGAAGAAAGCCTGCTGGAGATTTGTAATAGGATGCTTAGGCAAGCTGGAAAAATCTTTCTTTGATAGTCTTTAAAAATAAGATACTTTTCTGGGATGGCTTAAGTGTAGCATTGTTTATAAATAAGAAGTTATATTCAATGATTTCTCAAAGTCTGTCTGAAGCCTATGATTCTTTGAAGTTCTTAGATTTGGTGCTGTTGGCTTGTAAAATGGATGTTGGGTATGGGACATAAAAATATGAATGATTCGAAATAACCTTTTAAATAGGAGGGGAATCAGCAATGCTTTCCCAGAGGGGTTATTGTGGTATAACCTTTCCAGATCTTGTAGATTATAGTGCTTTTAAAGACTCAAGGATCTGAAACTTCATCCATGTCTTAATCACATGTATCCGGCTCATCCGGCAAGGCAGTTAGAGAGAAGGAAAACAGCTGAATCAAGAGGCAGCATTTACACCCGAGAATGAGGAGGACACTAGAGCTGAGTTTTCATCAACAAAAGAGGGACAATGAGTCTGACCAGATTGTTTCCCCAGCTGTTCCTGTTGGTGGCTATAAATTAAATGTTACATTCATCTTTTTTTTAGATTTCTGGCTCAATTGGTAAATAGTTATGCTTTTTATTATTGTTAGTTTTTCTCAAGCATTACCATGGATTCAAAATAATTTAAAGAAATAATGGTTATAAAGAGAATACTGTATTTCAGCCTGTATTGTGAGAGAAATCAGAATGATCCCATGTCATGTTTTGAAATCCTGCTTTGAACTTGTCTTAGGCTAGGACCCAGAAAAACTGTTTCTGCTCCGGAAATATGTGACTCTTAGTGATATAGACCAAATACATTTTCTATATTTCAGTGGAGTAGTTCATTTACAGCATCTTGATGAGAGAAAGTATGGGGTTACTTGTCCATTTAACTCTGGTGGTAGGTATTCTCAGGAAGAATGTACTCAAAGCAACGGTCTTTTCTTTATGGTCCCTAAGTTTTATTTCAATGACTATTATAGAGTAGTCAGAAGAATGCGGGATGAAAATTATTAGCATTATTAATTTAGACAAGCTAGAGAAAAACTGGTAGGAATCGTTTCTGCAGACATGCAGCAGTGCGATCCCAGTAAAGCCTGCATTGAAAGTGTCTATTTGAGGATGGTGACTGCTGTCAGTCTGCACCTGTCAGGTAGGGTGCAGAGCATCAACAGGGATGGAGTTCTGTGCACTGAATCTTGGGGCCACAGAGAAAGGTGATGCTGAAACGATGAAGACTTTCTGGGGCACATTCACAAGTGCCTCTATGGCTAAGAGTCATCCTCTCCAGCTTTGAATGCAGAATCGTTTTGATACCTGGAAGATTTTGCAGCTCTGTGAGCAGGTGGAAACAGGAATTTGGGTATACAGAAGTCTCTTAGCCAAGTGCAAATGAATTAGAACTATTCTTACTTTCCCTTGCTGCGTTGATTAGGTCATTTTCTTGTTGCATAGTCTTTGCCCAAATATGGGATCAAATTCTTCATTGAAAGCTATGCAGTTAAAGTTCTGTCGCAGCCATGCTTTTATCAGTGTTTTGAAAAAGAAGGGTATTTATTCATTATGTGTTGTCAGCTGGATCCTAGAGTATAAATGAAGGACAATGATAGATGAAGACAGAGTGATAGGGTGAATCCTGGTGGACTCTCAGGTGACAGGACAGTGAAACTGGGTTTTGTTCGTGAGGCAGTGGAAGACCAGTGGAAGCATCAAGAGAAGCATCAAGAGCAAAGATGAAACAGTGGAGGTCTTCTAGCTACCTACAGCCCTTTGATTATACCTGAGTGGGGTTTTTATTTTTTTAAATCCTCACCCAAGGATATGTTTTATTGATTTGAGAGAGAGAGAGATGTCAGAGGGATGCCACTCCAGCCAACTGAGCCACCCAGCCAGGGCCCGGGTAGAGTTTTAAACTGTAATATCTCATGGCCAAAGTGATGCTGGGTTGCAATACAGGCTGTTTTGCACCTACTGTGTCATACCTGGCACACTATATGTACTTACATTTATCACATAGCCCCCTATAGACATTAGTGTTTGTAATTCTTGATCTAGAAGTATGTCTTCAAACACCGTGTAGAAACCCTACAACTTTACATTACATAAATATCACTAGGTATATGACCAACCTGTAAGTTCTGATGAAATCTCATTAACACTAACTCTAAGTAACTGTGGTTCTTCTACATCCATAGCTATCAGACGTAAGCACTAATTTTTTCAGTGCATCTACAGAGATGTCTTGTAAGTGCAAAAGAAAAATAAATTCACTCACGTTTGTTCACCATGCTAGTCTCTGGAGGCAGGGACCACCTCACAACCGCTGCAGTTGCTGCCTGCCAGGAAAGCAGCTTCCCTGCCACTCCGCAGGCCGCAAGGGCGGCCACCCCCTCGGCCCCTGCCCTGCAGGCCCTGCCAGGTGTTGCCACCCTCTTTCAGTCCAGAGGTGGCAATGTTCCTTTCCCCATATTAGTTTCAGACTTTTGTTTACGTGCCGGAGCTCCACATCTCAGAGTTTTACAGGGAAATAGCAGGTTCAGCTTTGGATCTAATATTTCTTCCTTCTGTGTTATAAAAGCCATCCCTAGAGCAGCTTGACAGAATGATACCAGGGCATTGCATTATTTATCATTTTTTCTTTTATTTTCTCTAGTTTTTTCCTGTCCCCAACTCTCACATACCTCATATTTTCTCCTTTCAGCGAAAAAGCATAAAATGGGCACACATTGGAAGTGAAGAAGGGAAGACGAACTTCAGTCCCTCCAACAGACTAGGGTACCTATGTGTGGACTAGCAGGTGATAGTACTAAATTAATACCACTTGGTGGTGGTAATAAACTGCATTTATTTTCATGATTTCAATATTTTGAATGTGTAATAGCATCCATACAGATATTATCACAAGCATAATCTTTGTGAAATCTCTGTTTTAAAAGCTGGACCGTTCTCTATCTACTCTAGGAAAGTCTACCTACATGCTCCTTTCTTGCCAGCTTTGGTTTGCTGGTATCACTATAGTTAAGCGAATATACATTCAATTGTTTGCATCTCTTCTAAATGAGAGTTACAAGCATACACTAATTGTGCCCTCTGATGACTCTCCCCATCTTCTCCAAATATGTCACTCTCCTTTAAAATTTAATTCAGGACTCCTTCCTATCAGTCTCTTCTTGCCTAATCGTGTCTTATTTTAGTCACTACCATGATATAAGTTTATTATTTTCTGAAAGGTTTTTTATTCTAGTACCACTTTCTTGAAAGATATGAACCACTGCTCTTTTGGAGGGGTAGGAAAAGAAACCCCTCCAAAAATAATACACAACTTTCAATGAACAGTATGTCGCTTACATTTAGCAGTTGCTGAACAATGGGCGCCTTGGCATTTGATTGCTAGTCCTGACTGCGATCACTCTCTACCTCTCTGTCCCCATTCAACAACCTGCGAATCTCTTTTTCCTGGTGGTGTTGTGCAAGTATAAAAAGATTTGTAAAGGTATTTAAAAACCAAGGTTATATGACTAAAACATGACACAGAAATTTATAATGTTGTTTTCTGTTTCTCTCTGATTGTGAAAAGGTAAAAACATAAACATAGGGCATACTTATACTTTCCTTATTCTTGAATCTAATTCATTCTTAGAAGTGGAAAATTTGTAAGAGGAAGAAGCAAGGGGTTGCGAAGTAATTGAATGAGGCTTTAACACAGTGTTCCTAGGAATCTGAGGGGCCAAAGCAAGAAGCGGTAGGCGACAGAGATAATGGCAAGAAGAGGTGAATGAGATATTTTGTTACATTGAGGTCACAGGAAGTGCAGGTGCTATTGCCATTATTGAAGGAGTTTGGGTTCATTGGATGGTATATAGCAAGTGCTAATTTGTAATACTCAGAAGATTGGTAGCTCTTGGATCCAAAAGGTAGGCATTCAGAGTTCAAAATGACCCCTATTACTCAAGAATTTGTGGTAATAATGCTCTACCACACAGGATTAGAATTCATTTGGACCTAACAGAATTATGGCATTTTGTAATTCAACGAACACTTGCTGGATTCCTAACTGATGTCACGAATGTGTTGGGCTCCGTGGTGATGATGGTGTTTGTGGTGGTAGTTAAAAATAAACAATCCTCTGACAAGAATATAATCTTTTGGGAGAGATAGGAAGTTTAGTGATATATAGACAGCTTAAAAACATGATAGAAGTATGCACAAGAGTTATTATTACATGGGAGGGGAGAACAACAAGTTCCTGACGAGTGTCTGATTTAGCTCCAATCTATTTAGGAGGATGAAGAACTCCTAAACAAAATGTTAAAACACATACACACAAAATAAAATAAATAAAATAGCTTGAGGAGGTGTAGGAAAACAAATATGAGGGTTAAAGTCCTTGGCAAGTGAACACACATGTTATGTCACAGAAAAGTGTGAAGAAGAAACTGCTTCCGGAGTTAGAAGAGTCTTGTCTTGTAAAATACGGACTCTGATCTTTTAACGAAGCCGAAACCTTCCCACATTCTATGGAGCAATAGTGATCTTTGGCACTAGCCTTGCAGGAAAAATCATGGTGGTGGCGCAGTTGCTGTGGCACAGTTTCCTCGGAAAATCACCAGGTTTATCGAGATTCTTCCAACCACTGACTTCTACACACTTCTAATACACCAAGAAGAAAATGATACTATTGAAAAAAATATCCAGGATGTATTTCTTATAAAATGTAATTCTAATGTAGACATTGAATGGTTTGGATTTACAGATAGAATTTTTTTTTTAATATTTTCCTGCATTTGAAAGTCAAGAGTCTGGAATAAAAAGAAGAATGAGGGAAGTGAAACACTGACACAAATAATGTCAAAGAACATTTTTTATGCCATTGCTTCTGATAAAAAACACATGGGTCTGTCAAGAGAAGGAAACATCTTATTATAGCCTGAGTGTCTGTAAGATAATCTCAACTGGAGAACAGGATTTAAACTAATATTGGAGAGGGTTTCGGCGTAACGAAAAGAGAGAGAGAGAAGAGGTCCAAATATTTCTTAGGAGGAAAATAATTAGAAACTGTTATCAGGCCTCAGATTTCTATGTCCCAATTCTCAAAATAAAAATCATTTACCAAAGAAGAAAAAGATTTCAGAAAAATGCTACCACCTCGCTGTCCTCAAGGGTTTTCCCCACTTGCAGATTCTGCCGTTGCCTGCCACAGGTGAAATCCCATCGTTTATGGCTACCAAAATGGGCCAGGTGTGAATGGTTCTCTCCATACCTTTTTTGGAGGGTCTAATTTAGATTTCTGCCGATGTCCGCTGGAACCATGCTGAGGTTAGTTTTGTTTCTTAGTCCCACGTTTTACCTTATTGCAGCATTTTACCTTTCTCAGGCAACTTAGGTCTTGGCAAGCCTCACGATGAATCACTCTTACGTTTATACTTCAAGCATATGAGGTAGCTGTATATCTAATAAAAACTTCAGGGGGCTTCTCAACTACTAAGATCATACCTGTGATTTTGAGGTCTGTGTTGAAAACATGAATATAATTAATTTAAAACTCAGGCTATCAGATGTCTCTTTCTGTGGGGTCAGTCCCTGATAAACTGCCTGTGGTAAAATATAGGGAACATTCCAGAGATGTTTCTTGGCACTCAGTAGCTGGTGAAGAGAGAAGTCCTCAGTTCTGGGAAGGAAAGCGTGTGGAACGGGTGGCGATGGTGCAGGAAGGGGAGGAGGAGGAGAGAAGAAAGAGGAGGCAGAATCGCATAACTTTCTCCGCCCCACCCTGCCACCGAGAGCGACACACATCTGAGTCCAGATCTGTCAGGTCAGACTCTCCTCTGGTTCTCTAGTTCGTCTCATCTCCACCCCCATCAGACTGCAGTTTTCCGGTTTATTGAGATCAGATGTATCTTTTTAAGACAAGTAGTAGATTTGGGAAGATATTTTGAATGTTTTGTGGATCATAAAGACATTTGTTCTCTAACCCAGAAACAAGAGACCATAGTTCATCAGTGTTATAGTCAAAATGTACAGGGTAGGGCAAGAGTAGGTTTGTGATTATTTATATGGAAAATAATATAATAACTAATCAATAACAATACAAGAATAAAACTCTGTGTTTTGCATACTCACAATTGTAAATCTACTTTTGTCCCACCCTGTATGTGAAAGCAAAGTTAACTAAAAATTATTTTATTAACATTTTAAATAACTTTAGAAACCATAGTTTACTCTGGTAAAATGCAAAGAGGCCAATATAATATAATGGAAAATATTTTAGCCTTCTCATATTTTACCAATTAAAAGTATTTTGCATTAAGCAAACAAAAGATTTAAAAGATTAAATCTATATTTTATTTATAAAACATGACTATAGAACATGCTATGAAATTGTGCATTTATGTGTTTTTATAATGATTTGGTTTGAGGATGCTAATGGTAATATTCACATTTATTAAATCTAATATTTTGTTTGCATGTTTACTTTTTCTTTACTTTCTCTTGTGACATAGAGACATGGGTGAGTCTGTTAATTATTATGGAAGTTTGAATGGACTTTCTTTTCTAGCTAAGCCTTCTAATAGATTTCTAAAAATCCAAGGTCTGAATGCCAAGTTCTCTAAAGGTCTAAGGTCTTAACTAAGGTTTAAAATTTAATTTTAAAAACTGCAGATAAGAATCACCAGAGAAGAATCCTCTCAGTTTGCTTCCCATTCTCTCTCCTCAGTATGGGTGGCTATTTCTAGGTCATGGTTCGTTCCTTTGATGTTAGAGATTTTTTTGAGGATTCATTAATCAAGTTTTCGATATCGTTACTTAGCAAGTGGTATGCAATGCAATAGGCTATTTCTGAGAGTAGTTTGAAAAGGATAATTGGTTGAACAAATTATTTCAGTGCCGCATCCAATAATTACCTGAACAGCATTAAAACACAGGTTAAAAAGGTAGCTTGTGGAAACTTGGACCTGGAAGGTGACATAGAGAACCTTCGCATCAGCCCCAATTTTCCTAGGTACATTTTTGTCTCTGTGTGTGTGTGTGTGTGTGTGTGTGTGTGTTTGAACTTCAAAGTACAGCAAGGCAAGAGTTGTATGAACCTGTGAAAAATTAGTCTCTCAGCAGAGAGAGAAAAAAAAGTCTTAGTGTCTGGGAAGGGAAAATGCCTTGTCTGTTTTTGTGTATTAAGAATATTAGTTTAAAAGGAGTTTACATAGCTTGTCAAGAAACATTTTCCAGAAAATGAAGCCTCTGTTTTCTCTTACCTCATTTTTACCTTGGCCACTAATCCATGAGCAGTAAAACTCAGAAATCTTTTAGAGTATTACAGCCAATAAAATAATTCATGAATGTAATATGTTTGGTCTGGGGAAATCTATTTTTATCCATTACATAGTACATGGATTGCACTGTACTTTCTTCCAAGTAACTTTTGGAAGATATCTGGCTAAATAATTCAATATGACTAGCAGTTATTTTCTGGAGACTGGTATTGTTTTGACATGGAGAGCATTGAAAACATATGGTCTTTCATGTCTCTTGCCTTGTGTTTTCCTTGAAAATGTTTATATTTGCTTGTGGTAAAATGCATTAAGTTTCATAATCCTGAACAACCTTCTGGTACACAGATTCACTTTCAAGCAGTGCAACTGGGGAAACAGAAGTTTTTACAAAAAAGATGAGATTTTCTTATATAGTGGTTGCATTTTCTGTAACACAGGTGCTAATTTTGATCTATTGTTTTCCTAATGTTCAAATTCCAAAACAACCACCGGGATAAATTATCTTTATACAGCCTCTCCAATGGCCTAGAACACACGTAAGTTGAACCAGAGTTTGTCAGCCGGCTCACAATGTGGTTTCTACAGTGTTCACTGACCCTTGTGATGATGATGGTAAATGTTTCCTGTGCATGTGGGGAAATGAAATGATTCAAATGAAAGGTGTTTTTTTTTTTTTTTTGTCACAGGCTGACTATAAAAAGAACATTTTCTTCATACACCATGATAAATCTACTGTATGTCCAGAGTCCGTACTCTGTCTTTCTCCTTAACATTTGTCATATTTAAATGGAGGAAGTAACAGCTCTGGTTGTGTTCATCAACAGTGGAAATTCCAAGCAAATTTTGAAGACATCTAAATGTACATATTTCAAACAGGGAGATTATTTTCAGGTATATTTAAACCATCTCAGAGACTCCATGCTAGTCGGTCAAGCTGTATATTTTTATTTATTTTGTTAGATGTATTATAAGTTTGTAGAATATACTCCATTTATTTTTGTTAAATGCAGAAGTTAATAGAATATACACCACAAAGTCATTTGCATGCTTTTACTTCCCTGGCCTTTGTTTCAGCTGCTGGCAAGTTCAGCCTAAAGCTGTACTTGGTGCTAACTTTGGAGTAGTTGCATCATGCTGGTGATGGACTTCACAGCAAACCAGAAACCTGAGGCCCAGTCACAAGACCTCAGAACCTTACTGTAGTCCATGTGGAAGGTATGCAGCTTTTCTTTTAAGGCCCATTCTAGTATTTTTTTAAAGATTTTATTTATTTATTTTTAGAGAGAGGAGAAGGGAGGGAGAAAGAACAATGTATGGTTGCCTCTCACATGGCCCTCACTGGGGACCTGGCCCGTAACCCAGGCATGTGCCCCAACTGGGAATCGAACCGGGACCCTCTGGTTCCCAGCCCGCGCTCAATCCACTGAGCTCCACCAGCCAGGCCCATTCTAGTATTTATATAGTAAAATATTCCAGTTACGTTTTAATTTTTCAATTTATTAGAATTGTCTGTTTTAGAGAACTTCAGCATACCAAAGAAAGATTTTAAGGGATAGTCTCTGCCCCAAATGTATGGCAACACCAATTAAAATATCAGTGTAATTATAATGTTTAAATGCTCACTTTATAATAAGTGTAGTTTTCCAAAGCACACAATTTTCCAGTACTTTGGACCAATTTTCAAAGAAAAATAATTTCATCTTTATTTGAGATATGCTAGTTAAAGAAAAGCAAAACAGCTTAACTCAAAGCACTTTGGAATTCATTCAAGATTCAAATTGTTAAAAGTGATTCAATCTGTTCACTGTCTTGGGTTTTTCAGAGATTATCCACCTGTAATAAATTGAAAAGCCAGCAAAGACTGTATTGTTAGAAGCTTTTCCAGTTGCACCGTTAAGTACTTTTTGGAGATCTTTTTCCCTGAAAAAGAAGGCATGATGTGCACTGTTTGTTCTTTTTGTTTTGAGAAGATAATAATAGCAACGAAGACACAATCATCTTAAAATGTGTACAAATATTCCCATATGGATAGCATATGAATTCTCAAGGTTAAGGCACTTTGAAAGGGATTTTGACTCTGTAGAAGTTATATGGGCAGCGAGATGGGAGAATCAGGCCAATACTTATTAGTATGATTAAACCATTCTTGCACAGGTTCTGACTGAACAGGCTCAGTCACTCAGGACCTGGTTGGAGTGAGGTAATGACTATAGAAGCTACAGGAGCAAAAGAAACCAGGGTGCTTCCAAGTGGTTTAGTTGGATTAGTATTAAAATTGAAGGACTCTGATCTTGAAGGGAATATTTAGTAGCATCAGGAGTTTCAGATTCTTCTCTTAAACTTCTGACAAGTGCTGTTGTGACTCCGGCTGAGAGTAAATCTGATTATCCACTTTCACTGTAAACATTTCATCCGAGGAAGAAATACTAGATTGTGCAAAGTACATACCATAAATTTGTCAGAAATAATAGGCTTCTGTCTCGTAAATTCTTGATATTCTGGATGCACTTCTATGATCTTAATTGCCTGAAATCTATCTGGCATGATTTGTAATCTCTCCAAGGGGTCCTTGGCCATCACACATCAATTAAAATTGTTAGCGTTTTGAACATATTTTTGTTTTAGCAGTCAGATCTAGCCAGGAGAGCAGATTTCTGAGTCTGATATTAAATGGTTTTAGTTTGAAATTTTGCAGATTAACAACATTTTTGTAGTGAAAGCTACAAAGAACAGAGTCAAAATTTGACAAATTTAGGTCAAATATGTCAAAATACACATTTAATTCCTCACCTTTGAAATTATAAAAGTTTTTATTATAAAAATATTGTGTTGAGAATCTGTTGTTTTTCGTTACTGTGAATTGCTTTCCTGTATGTCAGGATGAACAGAATTCAGTCAAGGAAGAACAATTAATATATCTTTTGAGGAAAAGCATTTCTGATTATTTCATTTTCTTTTAGTTAGTAAACCTTTTCCACCTGAATGTAGTGACATACGAGGAGGTTGGAGGCTGACCCCTTAATCTGCGCCACCTTCCCACTGACAGGTTTGGTCAAGAGCTATAACTGAGCCAGGAAAACAGATGATAAGTATCTCCCAATTTGAGGGTGTTTGAGTTTTACTTCGGAGAACCTTTGTACCACTGTCTCTAGGTTGAATAAGGAAATTTGACAAACAGTAAAATCCAAGTAGATGCTGGCCTCCGGGGAGGAACTAGGAGGAGGCTAAGGGCCTAAACTGACTGTGTATGAGGGGCAGCTAAAGAGGTCCCTTGTGATTCTCTTGGCTAGTTAGAGTTCAAAATTGTTACTTTGTTCTTAGGAAGCCATCTCCAGGCTTACACTGATGAGGACCCTTGGAAAATTGCCTTTATCTGATGGTTCCCTTTAAGTTTTCATTCTGGAACCTAGTACTGGGGGAAATTAACAAAAATTAAGGTCTTCTGTGAAGGCAGATGAAACTTGTTTTTTACTCATCCCAAACGTACAATTTAAAGGAATATAAAGAAGAATGGAACATTAACACAGAATATATGTTGCAGAATCCATTTCTATACAATATTATTCATTGCTAGACTTGGAAAGTTCTCAGTGCTAGAAATCAGGCTGTTCACCTTCTTTTTCTTTTCTTTTTTTTTTTTTTTAAGATTTTATTTATTTATTTTTAGAGAGAGGGGAAGGGAGAGAGAGAGGGAGAAACAGCAACGTATGGTTGCCTCTCACTAGGCCCTCACTGGGGACCTGGCCTGCAACCTAGGCATGTGCCCTGACTGGAAATCGAACCGGGACTCTTTGGTTCTCAGCCTGCACTCAATCCACTGAGCTACACCAGCCAGAGCATTCACCTTCTTTTTCTAACGCGTTAAGAAAACAGGACTAGGTCCTTGCTGATGTGGCTCAGTAGGAGGCAGCCTTGTGCCACACACCAAAATGGTGGGGGCTCAATTCCTGGTCAGGGCACAGCCTCAATTCCTGGTTGCGGCAGGTACAGGAGGCAACCGATTGATGTTTCTCTCTCACATCAATGTTTCTCTCTCTCCCTTCCTCTCTTTCTAAAAATCAATAAACACATTAAAATTTATCTAAAAGAAAGAAAACAGGACTGGGCTGATTTAGTGACCTACTTGCCAGGGCTTATTTACGTGACAAGGTGTACAAGTGGCTACATGGCAAACTGAGACTTAAATTCTTACCTCCCTGCCTAATGAGCAATGCTTTCCAGAGGCGTGTCTTTGTAACAGGCCCTGTAAAGAGGCGTGCCCACAGCCAGCAGATATTGCACAGGTTTGACACATGGCACTTCATGAATCCCTAAATTAACAAGCAAAATATTTGTGCAACTTACCACATTTAAGTAATCTTTTCAACTTTCAATAAAGTTTTCTTTCTCACTAAGTGAATAACTTATTCTGACTTCAGTGTAAGTGGAAAATTATTCATTAATTGATTTTACTTCTGTATGAGATGTTGGTGTCATTCTAAGGCACCAAGTCACTGCTGAATTGAACATTCCAGTCTTACAACCAACCAGTGCTCTCATTGGCTTCTTTACTTCTATTTGTAGCTTTAGGGTTAAATATCTTGGAGAAGAGAGGTTGGAAATGGATTTTTCCCCAATCAAGAGAGACATGCTGAGATATAAATGCTGACACTTAACTAGGCTTATTTACTAGCCAATTTTCTCTTTTGTCTGTATCATTGACTTTTGCGAGATGTTGAAAATGCAAATGTGAAATTTACTAATATCAGGAGTCTACTGCATCTCTAAATTAATTTACCTAGCAAAAGATCTTGTGTCAGAATCCTTTTAATTTCATGCAGTACTGCACAATATACTATCTCCCCTATCTATCTGTCTGCCCGACAGTTTATCCATCCATTCATCCAGACTTACCTCAGCAATTGACGTAAGTGTACCAGTCTTTTCTATAGAAACAGAACTAGATCAATAGGCCGAAAGGGAGAGGCCACCTGGAAGTTTAAGGGTAGGTATGTTATGGACCTTTGGTCCAGGCGTTTTGGTCCAAAATTCCATATCCAGTGACAAATCCAGAATCACTAAAAGGTAGGTTTAGTTATCACTGTATTTCTTGTTACTTTTGAGCAGCATTTGTGTTGCAAGTTCTCTTTCTACAGTCTTGTGTTTAGTTATTTCTTTCACTCTCGCAGTTACCATGAGCTTTTCCATGTAGCTATTTCTCAGTTCAACTACATAGCAGTTCTCGACTGAGCATGACTGTGCATTACACTTTTCCTCAGTTAGGCTTCTCAGGGAAAGTAGGATCTAATGTCACCTTCATTTTACAGGGGAGGAATCTGAGCTCTCTCTAATTCCAAAGCCCATTTTTTTTTCACCTCAGCCAAGAATATGTTTATTGATATTAGAGAGAAAGAAACATCATGTGAGAGAGAAACATCCATCAGTTGTCTCCCATACACTCCCTGACCAGGGGTTGAACCCACAATCTAGGCATGTGCCCTGACTGGGAATCGAACCTGTAACTCTTTGGTGTGTGAGACAATGCTGCAACCAACTGAGCCACCCAGCCAGGGCCCAAAGCTTCTGCTTTTAACTGCTGTGCTCTATTGACCTTTAGGAATGGCTCTACCTACTTATGTATATATTTCTCCACCAGGATGCCCAGTAGGCAGAACAAACTCAGCATGCCCCAAAGCAAGTAATAACCTTCCCTGGGGAAATCAGCAAAAACTCAGGACTTGAGTCACTTCTATTTCTGTTCGTGAACCACCTTTTTGAAGTATTACCCTGGGCTGAGATCTTGTTGTCAATTTTAATTGCTTATCTTTTCTTTTAATAAATAATTTGCTTGACTTTATCTCTACAGTATATCTGATATGTGACTTTTTCTTTTCATTGCCACTCATGCCACTGAATTCCAAACCTACTTACCTCTTACCTGAATGATGAATTGCCCATCTAAGCATTTTTTCTACCTCTGTTTTCCCCTTGCAATTAATTTTATGTTCCTTTCCTAGATTTAGCTTCATAAGCACACTACCAACCAGCCACTTAAATCCTCAAAATATTTCAAAGCTTTGTCACTGACTAACAAATGAAGACCAGATGCTTTCAGCTGATCTCCATTGTTTTCTGATTCGTGTGTGTGTGTGTGTGTGTGTGTGTGTGTGTGTGTGTGTGTGTGTTTGGTAGAGGTCAAAAAACTCAAATACCTACAGGCATTAGGTACCCAGGAGACAAAGTGAAGCAAGGTTTAGAACAACCATTGTCTTTACTATAAAACAACAGCATTGATAATAATGATGACTGGCCTAGTCATAATAAGAAATGGCAGCTGGCATTTGCATGGGCAACACGGATGCTAGGTTGGTGGCCGTGTCTGGTAGAGTTTATGCCCTGTCCAGGGATCCCCTTCTGGCCTCTCCACTGATTACATAGGTGGGAGTGCAGGCCCAGCATTGCTATCAGAGCCTTAGATTTTTCAAGAGAAGTTAAACACTTGGATTTTTACGTGTGGTCTCCCAATATTGAAATACTGGTAGCTAATTCAGATCTCTCTCTCCCCGCTTCCCTCCCTTCCTTCTCTCCCTCAGTCTCCCTCCCTCCCCCTCTCCCTTTTCCTCTCATGACCTCCCTGGTCTTGTCTCTCTGCCACTGTTCTTGTAGTCTTACCCTATCTCCAAGAAAGCCTTCTTTACATCCAGTCTATTGAAATCTCGCACTCACAGAGTTTCCTCCCGATCCTTTTACCCGGCATCTTACAGCCTTCGAGTCACCTCTTTTGTGGTCCACTCTTTAACTCTGCCTTGAATAGTCACTGTGTATACTTACACACGCCTTCTTGACTGTAAAATGCCTGAGGTGAGACCATCTTTGGGACCACACAGTCTTTGCAAATAACACCTAAACATGGCTGAAGTGCCACAAATCTGATTTTGAACTTGGGGAGGAAGGGAGGAAGGATCTCTAGTTTGAGGTATGTTTGTTCCAGTTTAGAAGTTGCAGTCCATCTGCTTCTTATCAAGAGAAGGTGAGTCCATCCAGTCCTCTTCTTCCTCTCATGGCCCAGATGCCGTCTCCACCGTGCCCCTGTGAACTCGCTTGTGTGGCGCAAAGCACGCTATGGAATCTGCTCGCTTTAAGGAGGAAGTGTGCCACTGTTCCAGAAGATCGTCTGTTACACGGAAAGTTGATCGGGATGGCGCACCTATTCCTTTCTCAATAAAAAGGCAACAGATTTGCTCATTCTCATTTAGAGCTCTTTTCATTCCTTTTTCAGACACCACATAGTACCACTCAATTTTTGGAGTCAGTGTTCTGAGCTTGAACTTTCTCTGTTTATGCCACATTGAGTTGTGAACTGCTTCTACTGATTGGGTAATAGGCTGATAACCAGGCAGGCTACAAAATAGCAAATAAATGATCACAGAGTCGGGGGGAACTTAGTCATACATATTGAAAAGCACTGAGCCCAAGAACATTTTCATTGATGAATGATAAATGCTTTCACATATCTATACCACCATATTGCAATTTAAAAATAAACCCACTACAATAGTTAGACCCTCTACTTTCAGGTGTGGAAAAGACTTTGTAGAAAGCAATATTCCTTTATTATAATGCTTAGAAGTATCCTAATGCTTGCGCTGTTGACTAACAAGGTTTTAGTTATAGTTTAAGAAACTTTACTCATTCCTATACTACAGGGTAGGTCAAAGGAAGGTTTACGGTTGTGAGTATGCAAAAGAAACACCGAGTTCATTCTGTATTATTATTTATTAGTTATTGTATTATTTTCCATCTGAACAACCATAAACCTACTGTTGCCCCACCATGTATATTCTAGTGAGCAGAGTTTTAGTTGTGTTTATATCTAGCACAATAAACATCAAGGGACTATTCAAGTGTTTCGCAGTATAATAGTCATTCAAAGATTCAAGAAAATCTAAAAGAAAAACACTCATTGCCCAACCACCTACTATGTAATTGTTAATTTGATTTCTTGTTTCCTTGTAGTATTTCTCCAAATATGCCAATGGCTTTTACCTAGTATAAATCATACTTTATGAAAACTTTTGCTGAACTGCTATTTTGTCTTGTGCTACATATTTATTTCTTAACCTAACAAAAACAATCCTCTGATATTCTAGTAGATTGTTGCATCTTTTAAAGGAGAGTGATCTAGAGATATAATAGAAACTAAATATATATATTCTGAGGTATTTCATTTTTGGGGGGATCAAGAAAAAAATCATAAAGTCATAAAGCAACAATGATTTCACCAAGCATAAATATAAGCTCTTATTTCAATGGCTTACTATTTGGCAAAACTAGACATGCAGTCCCGGGAAGAGTATGCAAAATAGAGATTCATATAGGAATTGAAGAAAACTTTAAGACAGATGCTGAGCAGTCTCCATCATTAAATGGGTTTAACTTGTATTTATGAAATATTTGACTGCTCTTAAAAAAAAATTGGCACTGATGTCTTATCAGCCAGTCATGAGTCACATGTGGTGTCGGAGGTTCCCTGAGAGAATCCTGGGAATGCTCTGAAGTGGAGGGGCAGACAGGGCCATTCCCCTAGCTCGTTAGCTTTCACTGTCTTGCACAGAATGCAGGTTTGTGCCTTCAGTTAAATAGGATTATGGGTTATATTTTTATGTAAAAAAATTATCCCTTACAAAATGGACAAATGACCTATAAAGATTTCAGGAAGGAAGTAGAGCATTGAAAATAACACTGATAATATAAGCCAAGCAAATTTTAACAAACATAAAACTTCCTTTGCATAATTAATTGGTGATAAAGAAATAAGTATCATGATTAATTTTGATATATTATTGAGTAGTGTTTTATATTCTTAGTAATTCCGTTCTACACTGTTTTTATTTTTTTAAATATATTTTATTGATTATGCTATTACAGTTGTCCCATTTTTTCCCTCTTTATCCCCCCCCTGGCCTGCTCTGCTCTGTTTTTAGAGGCGACTCCAGCCTCTTGATCTTTAGTGGGACGCGAGGCAGAGCAGAATACCTGTGCTTGTGGTCAGGAGCAGGAGGCTGTGAGCAGTGAGCCCGGGGGCCTGCGCGGTGGGTGGGATGAGGCAGCTGCACCAGGGATCTCAGAACTGACACTGGAGGAGCCTCGTGTGGAGGGGACTCAGTGCCGCCAACATGGGCGGTATTGTCTGGGCGTTAGAGAGGTGCTCACTTCTGCTACCCCTTCTCTCCTGCTTTGGGACTTTATAACTCTCTCCGCCCCAACCCCAGTGAATAAAGAACAGAGGGAAGGAGACTGAGAAACCATGAAGTGACAGGGCAGACTGCAGCCACCTGGTGGAATTTGGGGGCTTAAAACAGAAATTACCGTCATTTATAGAAAATAGACTTTTTATGTCTATATGTCTGAAAATTACACCAGGCCCGTTATGCAGACAGTAGTTTCAGTTCCTCTTTGTTTATTTTCCTGTTTTTAGACAAGTGGTTCCCAAACATGTCTACATGTTGGTGTCACCTGAGAAACTTAAAAAATTACCCATGCCCCCGCCCCCATCCAAGAGACAGTCATTTAAGTTGATCTGGAGTGTGGCCCGTTCTTCACAATTTTAATAAAAATATCCTGGTGATAGTTTTGTGCAGACATTGGTTTTCTCTTACACAAGAACACTTTGATTTGGCAATGCACTTGTGGATTCTTGAAGTCCATATTGCTAAAAGCGTTACAGCACTGTGCTTCTCTTATCACAGCACACACCACTCTGCAATCCTGGTCTCCATGTACTTGGCTGCATCCCCCAAAGGACTGTGGGCTACATGAAGGGCAGGGCCTTGCCATTTTTGTTCAGCACAACTCTCTAGCATCCAGTAGAGTACACAGCATGTAGAAGATATAGAATAAATATTGCGTGATTGAATGACATACAAGCCTTAGCCTTTGTTTCCTACTCATTATACCCTACTCTCAGTTCCTCTTGAATGAGAAGATGCTCTGGCTAGAAACAGATGAGTCACGAAGCATGGCTACAGAGCAGCCATGTGAGGAAGCAGATGCACACATGCCCCTCAGCAGAACTTCCTGACATCACCAATTTAGAAATTAGGTTATGATCAAATGCCAAGTCTGTTGTCATAGTCTTAACGTTCTGGGGAAAGGAAATTTGTGTGCTTTCATTTCTGGAGTTAGTGAAGATCATACTTTGTAGAGTGAATAATTGGCTACATAATTATAAACAGATTTTGTAGGTTGGTTCAAGCTTATGGTTTTATGTTTTTATTTTATTTTTATATTGGTCTGCTCATGATATTTCATTGACATTTAGTACACCTCTAAATTGTATATTCTTTGTTCAATGGCCAGGAATTTGATTGATCACAGTAGCAATTTTAAATTTCACATTTCAAATTACCCAGTGCAAAGAATAATGTGCCTAAAGCTGTGCTTTTCTGTAATATTTTAATCTAAATGTAAGTAGTAATAATTAGAAGATTAATGAATTTCAAAGGCTTCTTCTCCTTTAGTCTTTAAAAACCATTTTGCATCACATATTTTCTCTCTGATTGTATCTACAAATGGAAATACACACTTACATTTTAAAATTGACAATGGATTTTATTGCACTCTACCTGATTAGTACCTACCACTAGGCACTTGGAGCACACGGTATGTGCAGCAGCTGATTATCTGCAAAATAAAGGTGATTGACAAGAAGAAAAAGAAGAATTTTCTCTTGGCTCTTCATTCCTTAATATGTAAATAATAAGTTGGTTTAAATTCTGCCCCCCCCCCCACAAAAAAAGCAAATGGGCTACTCTAGTTGATGTTTTTTTTTAAGATAAATCTGCTTATTTATGCTATCTTGTCAATTGTTCCAATCATTTGGCGATTCTTTGAAGGCGCCATCAATAGTGTCTATTAGCCTATTAGGTAAAGATCACCATAGTAGGTTTTGTAAAATGTGAAAGGAAATGCTCTTCTATTTTGTAAACTGTTATCTTATCTCTTGACATTTACTATGAAAGAAGTGGTAATGACATGTGGAGTGATTCTCATGAGATACTAATTACAACACAAAATAGAACAAGCAAAATTCATCAAAGCAAATAACCAGTCACCACTAATTTTTTAGAAGGAGTTGCCATCTTTTCTGGACCCCAGATGCCTGGAATTGGATTAATCATAATTCTTGGTCCAAGATACACCATCATCGTTTGACTAAGCATGGCCCTCTTTTATTTATTTGTCTTAATAATATAAAGATGCTCAGGACCTTATGACCTCATCCAAGAACTGTAATATTACATTTATCTTCAATTTATCTAAACATTCTTTTCTGATTCCCTTCTCTCCCCTCACCAGTAAACAATCAATATCCCAAATTTTGTATTTATTATTCCTGTGAAAAATAGTTTTATCACATTACATATTCTAAAAGATATGAATATGAACAATAAATTGATTTTTGTTTTGCTCTTTTAATTCAATATCACTACTAACTTCATCTATGTCATTGTAATTCATTCGTTTTATGCTGTTTTATAATATATGGTGAACATATACCAAATTTATTGATCTATTTTCCTGCAAATGTGTATGTAATTTCAAAGCTTTTGCTATTCTAAACTGTGATATAGGAGCTCTCCTATGTGGGTTCCTGGTTCACACATCTAAATGTTTACCTTGCATGTCTTTTGAAAGCAGTTACTGGCCATAGAGTATACTAGTGTTCAAATCTACAAGATTTCCAACTTTACAAATTATTTTCATAAAACTAGTGAGAAAGTTTCACTCTTTTAATACTTGCTATTATCAGATTTCTTAACTTTTGCCATAAATTTTGAAAAATGATATTGCATTATAATTGTATATGCATTGTCAAGATGTTTTGTAAGATTTATCAATTTCATCTCCTTATTGGCCAAATGTATTTCTTTTGTATGAAACACTTATCTCAGCGTGGCTGGTATAGCTTAGTAGACTGAGTGCAGGCTGCGAACTTAAGGGTTGCCGGTTCGATTCCCAGTCAGGGCACATGCCTGGGTTGCAGGCCAGGTCCCCAGTGAGGGCCATGTGAGAGGCAATCACACATTGATGTTTCTCTCCCTCTCTTTCTCCTTCTCTTCCCCTCTCTTTGAAAATAAAATAAATACATTCTTTAAAAAAAAAGAAATACTTAACCCGTATTTTCCCAATTTTTCTGCTTTTTTAATCTTTTTGATCTATATGATTTTTATATATTTATGATACTGTCACCTTTAGTTATATTTGTTTTAAGTATTGTATTTTTTGTACCATAAGACACACTTTTTGCCACTCAAATTTGGGAGGATAATGGGGGTACATCTTATAGTCTGAATGTTGCTTACCTGGTTATTTACATTTACATTGGTGAAATATTATGTTATTTATGTTATTAAATATTTTACCACATTTTTTGCTTCAAAATTTTTTTCCTAATTTCCTCCTCTAAAACCTAGGTGCGTCTTATGGTCCAATGTGTTTTATAGTCTGAAAAATATGGTATTTTCTCTCATTTTGTGACTAATCTTGTCATTTTATTTAAATGTCTTTTCATTATCTGTGGTCAGTGGTATCAATATATTTTCTTGTACATTGAGCAACTTTACACACAAACATGCACACACATGAAAATATTATTTCACATTTATAAAAATGTGTGTATATACATAGATATTTCCAAATATCATTATTTTCATGATTACAAATCTAATGATTCCAAAAACAATTTTTTTGTGAATAGGAGATGCAAAGTATTTATACACAGTGATTGCAAGTTATTTTCTGTATTGAGAAATGTTAAAAGAAAAATTGCATCTTAGTATTGAATATACAGGGCATTTTACACAGACAACTCCAACTAAAAAAAAAAATTGATACCTTTTTATTTGCCCTAGGCTAATTTTTTATGTAGTATATATAATGAGAATGTGTATTCCCTCTAGAGACAGTATCTCCTGATATTTATATCATATATACTTATAGGCAGATAACTAATGGAGACTTCAAAATGTAAGCAACTACTATACAATACCTTTTGAGTCATACAATAAATGCCATGAAACAATATCACAGCTAACTCTTACTGAGTACCTGCTAAGTACCGGGCACTATTCTGAGCACCTCATAGGCACTCACACATACAGTCCTCACAGTCACCCTCTGAGTCAGGCACTATTTCCATTTACACAAATCTATGACAGAGGTCAGGCAATTGCCCCAGTCATCCTGGAACACAGTGGAACTAGAATCTGAAGTCCAGCTATCAGACGTTTTTGAAAGCAAAAGGACCTGTTGGTCAAAACACCCTGGGATGACAGGTGAAACCTGCAGGGAATCAGGGAAAAACCAAGGTGCGTGGCCACCCAGCCATGCAGCATACAGAAAGCACCTTCCAAGGATTTTTATCCCCTAGCGGACATAATTTGTTTCTTGTGAGTTTTTACATCCTTTAATATGTGAACATTTACAACTAGTCCCATTCCATTTAGTCTCAAGCAGCCGCTTACATATTAAGGCATCAACACAGAGCAAGACCCAGCACCTGGAGCCTCGCCAAAGTGGGCGGCAGAAACTCCTCGCTGCCTTCTCCGTGATGATCTGGGTCTCGGCCAGAGCAGTCTCTGCGTTACACCTGCAGGTGTCAAAAGAACTGGTTGTGGCCCTGGGCTCTCTTTTAGATAGAAACAAATATTACATACCTAAGCTTTTACTCAGTATAAAAGGGGGTAACAAAGAAAATGAGGGTTTTGAACTAGAGCTCACGAGTGAGAGAGCTGTGAGCCTGAGATCATGGGCTGCTGAAGCCTGTTGGGCTTTTCTGCTCATTTCTGATCATACAAATTGTTCGTTGAAGAAAGGAATCTCTGATGGACAACAAACCAATTTCAGTCTTAAAGCATAAGGATTAGCCTTGGCTTACTACTACTTTTATGTAAAGATAAAGTAATGTAATTTTTTTTGTGTGTAACTTCTTTAATTGGGTTTATTTTAAGGCCATATGCTTTGTGTGTTTGTGTGTGTTTTTTATTATGATGTTTTGACATCTTTAAAAAAAAAAACAACAAACCTTTCCGGCTGGAGAGAAACTGGCCCTCTTGGGGCTAGCTAATTTTCAGAGATAGCAAAGGGCCCAGGCTGAGCATTCCTTTGTTATGCAAACCAGCCATTCCAGAGCCACAACCCCAGGGTCTAGGGGTGCGCCCCAGCAGCAATCTTCCTATGCTTAATCACTCCTGGGCCAGGTACCAGGCAACAGTGGAAACATCCGTCTAGACTAAAGCCCACTTATATCAGAGGTCCCCAGCCGCCCTCCTCCCTGTCTGTGGACACAGTCACATTACACCGAGCTCCCGCTCCTGTCTCCCCTTCCCCACCTTGGTCCATGGAAAAATTGTTTGCCATGAAATCAGTTCCTGAAGCCAAAAAGATTGGGGACCGCTCACCTAAATTATTCAAACTAGTTAATCCTAAATCCTTCACCTGCCCTGGTTTGCTTTTCCCACAGAAACCCCCATGATGGTTGGGGCCTGAACTCTGCCCTGGCTCCTGTGTTCTGTCTCCTGACCACCCTGGTGTTTTCCCATGTGGCCCTGAAAGGTGTGTCTCCTGCCTCTCAGACCTGTGAGTATAATAAACTTCCTTTTCCTGAGTTTCTCCTCTGTCTCCTCTTGGGGCTACACCTGACTAACCATGTCACACAACAGTACAGAACAGACCAGAAATTTGAAAACAGAAAAATTTAAAAATCGAGTGACAGAGGGAATCAGTGACGTGTCCTGGGGTCATGGAGTCACTGTGCAACAAGCTACTGCATGACGTCCTTCTCAGACATTTGCTTATCAGACCGTCAGCAGCAGAGTCTGCCGCTCCCTCACAGCTCCCCCACGACCGAGTTACAGGTGCTGGGTGCAGACGGCGGACAGCGGAGCTCAGCAAACATGAAAAGTGGCGCTGCCTCGAAGGAACATTTTTCTGTTTGGATTTGTCCTGATTCAAGCGATGTTCATGTATAGAGAAGCGCCACAGTAGAAAAGGAAAACTTGAAACCTTTCTTTTCCTTTCACTTAATAGGCTTTTTGGTTGTGATTTTAAAGTGCTTTTAGTGATTTAAAAATATTATCCTTGTTGAGTAAAGCATCTACACATATGAAAAATCTGATCATTATCTTGTAATGAGCTATGAGTGATTCTTTGGCATTCCCCTATGGTCTTGGTGCAGAAGTCTGGATATTTGGCTGAACACTTGACTTCATTTCTCTTCGCCATGTCCAGAAACAGAAGCTCTTCAGCTGCCACAGTTATTAATCATGGGGATCTCGAGTGCTGACTGCGTGTTCACTGAAGGAACAATAGAGGGAGTCATTGATTATTTTTAGGTTATTGTATGTGGTCCTTGTTTTATGATAGCATTTTTTTCTGAATAGTGGCATACTTGAAATTTAAATAGGAAAAGAACCTGGCTTCTCCCTTGTAGGGTTATAACTGTCAAGTTATAGGTCAGGCTGTCATAAAGATACTTTTTACTTAATTGCTGAGTCTTACAAATAAGTAATATCTTTTAACCTGTTATGAATAATGTTAGAGAAATACTTTGTGGAGGTGTACAAAATATGGAGGCTTGGCTACCCAGGATGGTATTCCAAAGCTACCATGTTGATTATATACTATAAATTTACTTGATTATTCACTTGAGGTAGTCAAGAAATTATTTAGAGTCTCTCTTTCTGGGTTGTGTTTTGTTTTTTGTTTTGTTTTTCTGAGTCTAATTCCGATGAAATTTTATTGATTTAGTGAAGGCATTTTCTGGAATTTTAAGAGCCATACAAGTTAGGTAAAACACACACATATACACACACATATTTATTAGCTCCTTGAGATCAACTATAAAACTCAGACATAAAACTAATTTCTCAAAACACAAAAGAAAAGGTAGAATTCCCTATAGCTGATGTCAGCCAGTGATCTATTATTGTTCCCCACTAAGTGTCTTCACCACCTGGATGTTTTAGTTAACATTATGATGATAGTGAATGACCCTAAAGAGGGCTCTGTGGGTCATTTAAGGCTCCTTCCTAATAACACATAGCTGTGTGAACACTGTCAGCTGTGGGAGTTTCTGATGGGTACATTGACAGTGTTGGTGCGCTGCTCCGTATGGTTCTTATGGGCTTCCTTTGACGACTCAGGGTATCCCCTCAGTCCAGCTGTCAATGGCCAATTCCTCAGCTGGGCTGATGACTTGACAACTACTCACAAGTCTTTAGTTGTTTCTCATAGTTGCTGCTAAAAAGCCAGAGGCCCTTTGTAGTGGGCACGAAATGAAGAAAAACTCATTTCAAATTAAAGTATGCAAGGTTTGGAATAGAACTGTCTCCTCAAACCTCAGTAAACTTTTGTTTTCACATACTAAAGCCTATTTGGTTGTGGGGATACAAAGTAATTTGAAGGAGAAATTTTTACTGCTTTGGTTGCATTAAAATGTAATCACACAGTTGCAAAAGAGGCCCCGAATGGAGCATTGGGCACACGTTTAAGACGTGATCTTATTTTGTTGGCTTCTAATGGAGGTATTTAACTTTCAAATTCGTTTTCTCAAGAAAAGCAATGAGCACGAAGAGATAATGGCGGTTTTACTGTAAAACTTTAATTGAGAAAGATTGTTATGTCTTTGGGAAAACAACAATAGCTTTTATTGAAAAACAGCAGAAAACCTACACACTATGTATAAAATTAAATAGAATTTAAAGGAAAAAGAGGTAAATATATAAAGCCTAATTATATAAGGAGGTTAAAGTTTTATTTTTTAATCTTCTATTTTGCTACTAAATCTTAATTCAGAGCCAGTCTGATAGTGCCTTAGCAATTTGTTTCTTGCATTGTCACAGGAAGATAATGTATTGATATTTATTACCCTGTGGTTGAATTTAAGTCATTTGCCCTTTTTTTCTATTGAAAAATCCTTTTGTTTTAAGACACTTGGTGAAAAGGAAATAGTTTTCAGGGAGGATGGTTTAGAATGATTGCCTTTGTATCTTTAATCTCTCATTTAATTTCTCCACATTTCTGTTTGCCTGTTGTCATAGAAGGCAGAAACCATAGTAACTTCCAGGTATGACAAGTGCCTTTATACATCCTTATCAAGTAGTTTTAAAGCATGTACAAGGGATGGTACAAGAGAAATGAACGATAATGATTATTCCTATTTGATTGGGTGTTAGTATCTGAGAAATACTCCTAAATCCTCAAAATCACTTAAGGCATATTTTTATAGAAGTTTAAAGCTAAAGACTCTCAGGA